>BPLR01015053.1:0-135584 GCA_021605095.1 Caerostris extrusa
CGAGACAAAAATATATCAAAAATTCAAAAAAAGAACAAGATAGAAACAAAATGACATCAGTTAATGCATCCACCTTAATCTGTCACAATCCAGTAACGCTGCCACACAAAGAAACAGGAGACAGTGCAGAACAGGGAAGAAAGGTGAAACTATCCATTTCTTGCTGGACATCACACAGGAGACAGAGAGAGTCAGAGTCAGTTTCATTCTGTAAAGGTGCTTCTTGGGTATAGGTAATCCAGGGACCACAGAAAGAACATGTAGCAATGCCACCGATTTTCTCCTAGTCCATTCAGTAATATAATAACATGATCGTTCCAGGGTGTGTAATCGTTTCCTAGTGGCAGCATTCTCAAAGAAGGAGCATCTAAGAATCTTTTTCAATTATCGTCTTAACGGAATGATAGGCTAACTCCTGGTTATTTAGTTTTTAAAACAGGGCCCTTTTTTTTTCCTCAGTAAATCAGCGACCTCGTTTCTTTTTTATTCCATAGTAGGTCGAGACCCACTGCAAGACGAGATTGTTTTATTTTGAACTGATAACAGTGCCAGAAGTTTGTTCTTGAAAATATTATGCCTTGAATATAAAACAAAGCATGCGCTATGTAGTTGTGTAATGGCTCAAGCTTAATGTCAAAGCTCTATCCTACTTTTACTGAGAAATACGTGTGGTGCAAGAAAGCGTCATTCTTGAACTGAACTAACAACACACTGTTTGTATGGACAATTGGAAATATTTCATATGTAAGCTAACAAATAGTATTCTACCAAAGGGAATATCCGGTTTAGATCTCTTATAACTATTAGCAAGTTTTAAATATCTCGATAAAATATTTGCTTACGTTAACTTTTATCTTAAAACTTTACAATCACAATTTTACACTAAAACATTAGTTTTCTTTAATTTAAAGGTAAAATGGCGTTTAATCGATACTTGGTGTTAAAAGAATTAATAATTTCCTTTTGTTAATATATCAAATAAGATCTCCCCATAATAGAAAGACCTGTCTAAGTAGGTTAAGGGTTTACCTTATGAATTCGTTCTTGTAGAAACCATTTAATATAGAGATAATGGTTTTCTACAAGATTATTGCATTAAAATTTGTGAACGAATTCATTATAGAATATTAAATTTCGGAATATTATTCATTTATTCAATTCATTTCTTAATTGTCATCAGAATTCGGATAGGCTAGACTTTATCGCTTCGATACATTTTGCAGTTTTTAATGAACAATTAAGATGACCCCAAGAAATTAACAAGCTGCGGTAATATATGATTATGAAGCAAACCTCAGCTCTTACTCCGCCAACAAATTCTCATTGAAATTTTACACACAGCATTGGCGAAGCTGCGAAGAGCATTAGAAGGGAGAACAGAGTAAAACCAAAAGATTTTAAAGCACAATGTCGAATCAAATATATGGCATTATAGAATTCGATTTCGATTAAATGCTTTTCACATCGAAAAGTTTTGTTAAAGAAATAAAAAAAATAGCTCCAAATTTTGCCCCAAACACGACTCCATATTTGAAATCCATCAAATAAATCTTTCGTAATTCAAAAGCAATTAAGTCATTCATGTAATCCCCTATCCTTTTTCAATGTGTTATACTTTTGTAGAGCTAATCAAATATTTATCCTTTCAATCCAAATTTTGCAAGCATTGATTGGAAAAGACTAGGCTATACTCTTGATTTCCACCTTCATCACTTCAATGTAAATCACATCGAAATTTCACATTTGTCTTTGACAGAGTCAAACAAATCAAGAGGGACAAATCAAGAGAGACAGAGAGAACAAATCAAGAGGAATTAAAAGAAGCTACTGAAGTAGGTGCCCATTACAATAAGCCGTCTTTTGTCCAATTCATGGCTAGGAAACTGTCATTAAAATATCTTTCACATACAATATTACTAAAATGTTGGGTTGAATGGAAGTATCATTTAGATGTAGTTCGGTTTACAAACGTGCATGCATCTAAATATGATATTAAATTGCATAAACTGTAGCTATTTCTAAATTAAATGCAATTTCATATGGTTTTTTTTTTTGCTGCTGTTTTGAAAGTTAGTAGAACTCCATGAGTAAAAACTGTATTTTTATTTGTATTTGCTTTAAAAATTAACTTAAGAAATTTATATTAAAAAGGCATTCAAAAGATTAATTAACGAAATTTGTCTTTTGTGAAACATTTCATTCCACACTGTATTCTAGAACGAATATTACTTAATTTATATTAAGTTTTAAAATGTGTCTAGGGCATATCATTCCCCCACCCTATGTTTATTGCAAAAAGCACTATTCTAATTCATAAATTTAATTGAATATTTTCTGGACTAGTATAACGATATCTTCATTTGTATAACGCTGATAAATCTAATTATTTACACTCTTGTTCAATTATATTTCATGAATTACCTATTCTGAAGACATGAAAAAAATTCTAGTAAGTTTTTAATTAAATCAATGTAATTTAGATTTAATTTTAAACAATGAGAGACATTTATACTAAAAAAATCTATTTCAATGAGAATGAAAATGTACGCGTCTTCCTATTTCCTTTTATTAGCATCTTTGAAGAAATAAAAAAAATGTGATTTTGTTCCAGGAAGGCGATGCTACGGCAGCTAAGAATATGTCTGAAGGATGCTGGTATTAAACATCTGAAAATTACATTCCAAATGATGCCCGGCAGGTATTCCCAAAAGGATTAATAAAACGAACCATTAAAGAGATTTGTTCAAAATTGCAGAACAGGGAAAAAGAGAAATGGAGAGATTCCAGGAAAAGGAAAGTTAAATCATAAATTATTAATTATATTGCATCATTTAATTTATATTATTTGTATACATAAACGTGCATAACGAAAAGTTGTTTAATGTGGGTGTTTTCAGAAATGCAATTAGTTTGTTTAACAATGTCGTAAATAGCTTTTGATTTATTTCATCACAATAAGCAACATAAAAGAGTTAACGATATTTTTAAAAATATATATATTCATAATTCGAAATCAGCATCAGCTTCAAATCTGAAAACACATACATCATGATGTACACGAATATCCAAAGTGACTGCTGAAGCAGTTTAAAATGAAAATGTACAAATAAACCACTGCAGAGTGAGAAGATGTTTCCTTCAGGAAATAATCAAAATTCTTCATAAGAAAATAAGGAACGCTTACCCACCGGACCATTATAAATACTATTTCTAACCTCAGACAATTTCTTCTTAATAATTCTTCCAGGAAAATAATCAAAACTATTCATCACAAAATAAACATAACATCCTGATTAAAAGGTCTTTCAAGGAACACGTGTCCTCCAGTCCATTATAGTAAATGTTATTTCTAAACTCAAGTTGACCGGATTCAAATCAAAACCGATTTGGCGAAGTCTTTGAAAAATGAATTATTTACGTGAAGTGTATTAGAATACTTTTTCAAAGGGCAATGACATCGGGATGATGGATTTTTACAAATGCACCTATTTCATCTCGAATACAGTAATAACTTTTGGATATAATTTACTTTTAAAAATTAATTTTGAATTGGAATATATTTATTTGGAACATATAAAAAATAAAATCGGTGTTTCTAGTATCATGGGAACTTTTACATATATTTAATGAAAATCACGAATTCCCTATTTATAAATATGTTCACAATTAACTTTTTATTTAATAGCATTTATTTTTCATCGTCTACTTTCAATATCTAAAACCTGTTTCTTTTTTTCTCTCTGCTCCTGTCTTTAACCGAACATACTGATGTCATCTTACCTATTCTATTATCACACATCTCTTATTAATCTGGTGGCCTGATGGTGAATTGACTAGCACTCTGGCCTTTGGTACTACAGGCTTCTGGTTAGAAACCTGGAGGTGGTATGAAATCTATTAGTTAATTGTTCGAGATCCACTTTAAACTGTATGTCCCTGTCTAAATAGCCTAAAGTATGAGCAAAATAACCGTACAGCGAAAAACCAAATAAAATCTCTATTACTCTGAATTCTTATACCATGAAATCATATACAAAGACATCACACAGAAATTTACTTCTTAAAAGTCGACATAAAACTCTTGTCTTATTAAATTTTGTGCAGATTATTTTTACATATTTCAAACTTTTTTTGTATAAGGCCGGTCACCAGAAGGACACCAGGAATCTTATAAATTCAGAGCTACCCAGGCGCAACACCAGGAGAGGAAATTATATGGAATATTATAATATTGGACTACATAATGTTGGAATTATATAATGTTGGAATAACATCCATTAGAGTGTTGTGTTGGGATGCTCCTTTCTTCTTTGAACTAATTTGAAGATCTTTCCGGTTAATGGTTTTAATTAGTATATTTCATATATAGCATAAAAGCTTTTAATTTAACTTTTTGTGGAGATTCAAAATTTGACTTTTGTTTCATATTTCAAAACCCCAATGCATTATCCATTACGCCACTCCCGTGCTCCATTAGATATATAATAATAACATCCTGCGTTCCATGTTTTCCCTCACTTAGTTCCACTTTATTTTACCACTTGCTAATTCATTAAATGTTTTAAACCAAAAGGAACTTCAACAAAAACATATTTTAAGTAAGTATGTTATATAAGTCAAAAATTAAAGAACCTGTCGCATTCGAACATACAAGATAATTAAAACAGAGAACTAATTTAACAGCCAGACTAGGTGCTAGACATGCAAAGTTTATTCTTTATTAGTTCGCTCAAAAGTAATTAAAGCACTAAAAAAGTTTTAAAAGAATACAATGTTGCTGATACAGTTTTTCGATCATTATAAGCTAAAGAATATTCACAATTAATTAACGTTTTGCAAATAACTACGGCAATTTTTTTTTTAAACTTCGTATTGTAAAAGCTTTTTCTTTAAGAAAATTATTATTAGTGAAAAAGGTCATAGGGATTTCAAGGTATTTAAGCAATATATATACATAATGCATTTATATGGTTTTTTAAAAGTATTACTTTGAATTACTTTCGCAAAGTTATAATTATTGCAAAATGTTCTAATATAGCTAACTATACTCTTTTAATGTTAATTTTACTGTATTATATTGCAATATATTGTATAAATTGTTGTTACAACTACATTTTATACAGCAAATCAGTAGAACTTGTATTTTGATACTGAAAATATTTGTATTTACATTCTTATGCAATGAGACCCAACAAGCTATCCATGTGATGTTAGCAAGTTTTCTGCATTCGAATGCCGTACATTTTCAGTTCAGATGATTCGTCACTAGTATGAAAAGAAGAGCTAATTTAATGTTGTCCAGGGTGCATCACGGGGACCTACAACAATGTACTCCCATTAGAATGAACAACTGAAAGGATGGTAGGTTTGCAACTGCCTCCTCTTTCATCGAGTCTTACGGAAAGAGGCCTAATGGCCAATTAGGTAGCTCTTGCCTTTGGTATCGGAGACTTCAGTTTCAAATCCTGGCGGTGGCATTAATATACATTCATGCCCATAAATTAAGGATAATTCAGAATCACACAGAAATTGAACTCTAAAATAAAAATTTCACCTGTAGAATTATCACACACATCTTAAAAGAAGAATATGCAAATTACAGGAAACCACCAGATGGCGAGGCGCGGATAGTACGTCACAATGACGAGAGTATAAGAGGGGGTATATAACGAATGGTGGCAAAAGAAGTAAAATTGTTCACAAGAAACTTTAAAACCTTTCACTGCAATAACCGCATAGTTAGGGCAAATAGGAAGCATTTGGATGATTTTTTACGTGGTAGAATTATCGGACGACTGGAATGTGGACGTACCCAGCTGGATGTATCCGAGGAACTTGGAATCGCCCAGAGTGTCATCTCTCAGGCTTTGGCAACGATTCCAAGATGATGGTAATGTGAGTAGATGTTACAGCACAGGTCACCCCCGAGTTACAACGCCGAATGAGGACCGGTATTTAGCAGTTACTGCCAAAAGAAACTGACGGAGCACAGCATCATACCTGTCTCGTCAGCTCTCTTCAGCTACCGGTACGACAGTTTCAAGGCAGACCGTGTACAGACGCTTAGGGCAGATTGGTCTATATGCTCGTAGTCCTGTCAGATGTGTTCCACTTACCGCAACTCACTGTCGCCTGCGATTAACCTGGAGTAGAGAGCATGCATTGTGGACACCGCAACAATGGTCTGGTGTGATGTTTTCCGACGAGTCCAGGTTTAGTTTGCAGTCTGATTCTCGCCGGACTTTCATATGGAGGCGCCAGGTACCCGTTACCACCAAGAGAACACAATTGAACGACACCGTTACGGTGGTGCAGGATGGCTCGTTTGGGGAGGAATTATTCTTGGTTCCAGAACTGACCTGCATGTTCAGAGTGTAACGATGACAGACCACATCTATCGGTATGTCATTCTGGAACAACATGCACGTTTGTTTTGGGGCGCCATGGATGCTGAATTTCTGTTTATGGATGACAACGCCCGTCCTCACCGTGCAAACATTGTAGGCGAATGCCTTGAATTGGAGGATAACACCCGTATGGATTGGCCAGCATACTCACCGGACTTGAATCCGATAGAGCATGTGTGGATATGCTTGGCCGACGAATTGCAGCCGTCAACCCCTTCGCACCTGTCATCCGGAACTTCGGAGTGCATTGCTTGATGAGTGGTGTAAATATTTCCCAATATCAGTTTGATAATTTGATACTCAGCATGCCTAGGCGTTGTAAGGCCTGTATTTTGTTTCACCCATTCGTTAATGGCTACATCAGTATCCTTTTACCAATTCCAGGTGAAATGAAATGGAATGGTGTAATGCAATGGGTTTTTCCCTGATACTATATCTTCCTGACCATTGGATGGTCCAAATTATTAAACAAATACACCTACAAGAAAAACAAATTACGAATATAAAAATAATTTTTAATACTCTTAAATTATACTACGAGAAATGCAAATTGAAAATTTAAAAACATGCCTTTTCCATGCTTGAGATCAGCATTACATATCATTCTTCTATCCTGTTATAGATTTATTAAATGGAGAAACTCTGAAATACTTGATTGCCAAGATATAAATAAAATACACTCCCTTTCTACATTAGGTGTTCTAATTAGCTTAATGTACCCAAAAATCTAACATAACTTACAGAAAGTTTTGGTGTTGAAAGGTCGTGTGTGATTACCATATTATGTGAAACATTTTATCAATTCTTTAAGCCATAAGTCTTCTTTTGTCATACAAAAATGAATATCTGCTGAACTCACAGCCTTCTAATCGATTACCAATTCGTGTAAGTTGTTTTAAAAGACTAGTTATAATTTAGATAATTCCTAAAATTCTTCAAAGATTTTGCTTCAAAACTTTTATTTTGCAATGATTAGGAATGGATTTTTAAATAGTTTGATATTACGGTTACATGTTCCGTAATTATGCCCACACTTTTCTCTTTGTTCTGGTTTACCGTTGGAAGCTTTTATTATATTTTCGATTGAAATTATTTAGGCTCTTCTTTCCTGTTTCATTTTTACTTATCAGTTGGTTTTGTAAAATAACATTGTTCCCGAGCAATTGTTGTTAAAACAACTAGAGTAAATATGGAATAAGTATTGTAAAATAACTGGTGCATCTGGTAAATACTATATATATTGTTGTGAAAAATTCAGATTAAATGCTAAACACTTTACCTACCATGCCTTAAATGGATAAAAAGAATTTCGAAAATTAATAAAGCATTGCTTTTCGGCGAAAAAAAATACTATTGAAGCCAAGGCTTGGCTTGATAAATTTATTCGGACTTTTTGAACCAGGAAAATCAACCGTAGGAAAGGGGTTTGCTAAATTTAAGCGAAGCGAAATGAGCACCGTGTACGATGCACGCAGTGGACGCCCCAAAGAGGCTGTTGCCGACGAACACATCAAAAAAAGTCCACAAAATAATTTCTGATAACAGTAAAGTGAGGTTGATTGAGATAGCTGAGACCTAAGGATATTAAAGGAACGTGTTGAACATATGGTGAATGAATATTTGGATATGCGAAAGCTCTGTTCAAAGTGGGTGCCGCGCGAGCTCACAATCGACCCAAAACAACAACGCTAAATTTTGAAGTATTTGGAGCTGTTCAATCGTAATAAACCCGAATTTTTGCGTCGATATGTGACAATGGAGGAAACATGGCTCCATCATTTCACACCGAGTCCAATCGACAATCAGCCGAGTGAACTGCACGTGATGCACTAAAGATGCTACAACTTCACTAAAAATGCTATAACTCACACTAATAATGCAACAGCTGTCAAATTTATACACGTGATTTCTGAAGGTTAGGGCTATCTAAAAATCATATGGATTTAATACTAATAGCGCCATTTATGTGTCAGCCTATGAACCTTTTCAAACCCACCTGTTATTTCTGATCAAAATTTAGCATTTCAATGGCTTTTATAATTTCAGAGAAAAGATATTTTTGAGTTGCCATTCACGTAGTAAAACATTATTTTCATTGGTTATGTTTTTTTTAAAACATATCAAAAAAAAGTTATAATTTAAAAGTATTTTTATTTGCTTTTTTGAAACAGTAATTTGGATTGCAATTGTTTTGATATATGTAAATAATGCCTCTTGCCGATACTATTCCTTGAAATATTTATTGTATTCTATAATTTTATTGAACAAGGCCAAATTTATAACATTTCCACAGAACATCTTTTGCTAAGTATGTTTCATTTTCATGAAAAAAAAATTATTATTGCTTTTCTCTTTTTATTGATTTAATTTTTTTAGCACAATACTTATTGAAACTATCTTGAGACATAAAAGGTGAATAATTTATATCGAATTGTAGTAAAATATATAGCCATACTATTCTCTGTATGAGAATAAAAAATGTAGTCCAAAAGTATAATTCATCAACACATATAAACTGCAAAGTTTTTTTAATTTATGATAAGAATAATTCTGTTAGAAATAATAACGTAGGGAAACATCAAATAAAATCAGAAATATTAGTCTCAACTTATGAAAAACAAATAGTCAAATCAACTTTAATGAAAACTAAAACAAAAAATTGTTTATAAAAAATCTACATTTATCTACATCTATCTAAACTATAAAACAATAAAATAATTATCTTCTTATACTGTTCTTCAATATATTTTTAAACTGATTAAAAACCATGTTTATTTTTAGATAAATAAAAACAAAGTTGTTGAATTTTATATTGGTGTCATACCTGAAATTTAGTTTCTATGTGTTTCTTTAAAACTGCAAGACTAAAACTACATAATCCAAAGAAAATCATAATTAAAGCTAGTACACTTAAGAAAGAAAGAGTTAAATTTTTCATGAAAGGAAAACACTTTGTTACCTCATGCGCAGTGATACAAATAATTTTTATACCTCATGTAAACAGAATTTAAAAATCATCTTGTAAACCCAAGTCTTATTGTCTTTAAAATTAAAATACCATGCATTTAACCAAAGATTATTTAGTTTATGATTTATAAAAGAGTTGTTAATTTTTCAAATTTCATATATACACAACACTCGAAAAATCTGCACACAGTAAACAATAATTTATTCACAAATCCTCGTCTAATTTTCATCTACATACTCCTGTAAATTCAAAAAATTGTTTCTCAATTCACTATCTATTCTATGAAATATCCCATAAAAACAATAAAATAATTATCTTCTTATACTATTCTTCAATATATTTTAAGCTGGTTCACAACCATGTTTATTTTTAGATAAAAATAAAAACAAATTAATTAAAAAAAAAAAATTAATTAAAAAATAAAAAAAATATCTACTAAGCAAATTAACTAATTAAGGATTTAAAAATTTTAAATACAAATTGTTTCACTCAAAAGATGATTAGAATTAAGAATTTTTAAAAAATCTTTATGCCCTCCAATAATTACATTGGTAATTAAGAAAGAGGTGATATATCTCAAAATAATCTCTCATATAAGTATATATTTTATATTTTAAATAAAGTAATTATTAAAAAGTTAGTTAATTATAAAAAAATATATATATTAGAAAGTAGAAATCATCATTTACTACAGGATTAATTCTATGTTTTTACCACAGATAAATCTTAAAAATATTTTTCTTTTTTTTAACCTACCAAAATAAAAAGGTTTTTAGAAAAAAAAAATATATATTAGCATATTTTCTGAAATACAATACAATTTAAAAAGCAAAACTATGCTCACAAACAAAATCTATTTTATAAAATACTAGAGTCAATAATTTGTGTCTAAAGGTTTCATATATAGTGATTGATTAAATTTTGAAAATAGAATTCAAATTTTACAGACAATTGTTCAAATAAAATTTACTTTGTAATTTCATCTCATTCTTTTTTATTTCCCAAAAGGAGATTTGTAATTCATGAATCACTTTATCTGAAGTTGTCTGGCAATAAGATATAAAAGTCAATTTCTCCGAAAAAAATATTTAGCTTCACACTGCATTGCATTTACTTTGAAATGTCTTGTTTCACGAGGAGAAGTTATTTATTTAAAAGTTGGCCGTCATTGAGATACACATTAAAATTTTCTCCGAGAAGATCACATTTAGCTAGATGCTGTATCACATTTTGAACGATACTGTCTCGTTTTACGAGACGTAATCATTTATTTAAGAAATCAGTTAGTACTGAGATACGAAGTACAATAAAATAGTCATCTCCAAAAGATCCCATTTAGCTAGACGCTGAATCACATTTTCCTTTAAATTGTGCCGTTTTACAAGATTTAATAACATATATAAAATTCGGCTAACATAAGGATACGAATTCTATTTCTCTTCCAAATAATTCAGTTTTGCCAGAATTATAGTTGGTTTTTTCATAAAATTGATGCCACTCTTTTATAATTAAATTCAGCATTATAATTTTGCGAGAAAGCTTAGATTGTAATCTGAAGGTACAAAATGAAATTATAAATAGTAATTTAATATATTCATTATTATTAAAATCTTTTATTTGATTTTCCATAAATAAAGTCTCAGGTTTTTTTTAGAGATTTGACTGAAGAATAGGTGTAGTTCTATGCAATAAAAATTGTTGTTTTCTCCATTAAAAACATTGATACGACTTTGTTTTTCTTAATGATTTGAAGTGGGGTTTATTTTTAACAATATCAAGTAATATAGATTGTTTTGTTATTATTACCAAAGTTGGTGTTTTTCCAGAAGCATTCGATAAGCTATTTTGTCATTTATCTTGGAAGTGCTTTCTTTAACATCGTTAAGGGAATCTAATAAATGCTTTTGCTGTCATTGTTCAAAGTGCTATTTATCTCCATCAACAGAATCCAATAAAGTATTGCTGTTATATGTACATAAAATACTTTCTTCAGCAAAAGCATCCTGTAAAACTTTGTTGTTAAAATGCCAAAAGTTACTTCCTGTTGCTTTTTCATCAGCAACAGTTTACAGTAATAATTTTTTTTTCTTTAGTAGTCTCCTTAGTACTTTTGTCGTCAACAGTAGCATCTAGTACGGCATTAATATTATTAGTGTCTAAGTTATTTTCTTCGTCATCACAATTAAGATCCAAATGGCTTTTGATTTGCTGTAATAATAAGAATGTGTTATCTGTATTCAGATCAGGTCTTTAAATCAACAATAAATATTCGATGTGTTTAAACCTTAGTACTCTTATGCTGTCTCATATTTCTGATGCAAACGCAGATCCGATGTTAAAATGTATAAAAAAAGCTATCGCTTGATAAATAGTAAGGTTTTTCTCTTTTATCAAAGTTTATAAATAATTACAAAATACTACACATTCACAAAGGCAACCAACTATACGTTTCTAAAACATAAAATGAATTGCAACAGAGTATGACAAATTTATAAAAATATCACTTTAAGCATCATCATATCCAATGGTGAAATCACTGTTTCACTAAAATTTCTTTGTTAATGTAATTTGAGCTAGAAATCCACACTGAATACTTACAAACAACAATACAGACTACAGTAATTAACAAGAATCGATGATAATATCGACATAAAATTATCTATAGAAATATAATTTTCCAGAACTCTAAAAAATAAATTTTAAAAATTAATATTTTGAATATAAAATAAAAAATGCATAATTAATATAAAAAAATATATTTTTAATTTCTTAAGCCATAAATTCTTCTTCTTGATACTAAATAATTAATTTATGCTAGAAAAAGCTAACTAACGAATTGTTGATTTCCTCAATAATTAAATATTTATAGCTTTCTTTAAATAATAAGAAAAGTTAATTTTAATTTTTAACTGGTTTTGTTTTTATAGTTGATTAAAAGGTTTCCCTTCAAGGAACATAATGCTTTGTTTTTCAGTATTTTTGAAAGACAAAATTTAATAAATAGTTGATTTTAATAAAAAGAAATAAATTTAATTAATGTAATAATGATATATATAACTTATCGTAAATAAAAGCTTTTCTCATTCAAAGTTTCATTAAAAATTCATTGCATCGAAAGGTATATAAGAAAGTGTTGTACTTTTCTTATTCCGAGCATCTGGCCCTAGGTCATTTATGTCTATTTATTTGTTTGACAAATGTAAAGTAAAAATTTATCTTTCATTTGAATAAATTTTGACATTATCTACCCGTACCAGTCAAAAACTTAAGATATTTTTTCCTACTTCATACTCTGTTAACGGAAAAACAATTTTTAAGTATTGTTAACTAATAACTGCCTACTTTTCTAAAAATAAAATAGACGAACAAATCTTATTTATTTCAAGAAATAAAATAAGTTTTGCATTAGTAACATACCGGAAAAATGTGTGTAAGCATATAGTCCATAAATCAAGGATAAGCATTGTTACATTGCATTATGTTTAGAGATGATTTGTCAGCAAAACAAATTTGAATGGTTAATAGAAAAGGCTCATCGCTGATAAACAAAAGTAGTATACAATGAAGCTGCTTACTGCTGGAATATTGGAATATTTTGCAAAAGCCAGCCCAATGGCAGTGTCATCCATAAACCAAACAAACCGTTATTATTGTCAATCTCTTTTTAATGCAAGCTTCCAGAATGACACCAGATTTTCCATTTTATTTCCTTAAAAACTTGATTTTCATGCATTTTACAATTTACATGATTTGTATATCGGAAGATATGTCACCATTCTTTCTTTAACGGTTTTCTAAAAATACTATGCATCGTAGAGTTATGGATTACCTCATAAATCTTTTATGATCTCCAAGCGAGGATTCCTTCTCTGCAATTTATGCGATAGTGTTCGAACGCGCAGGAATATAATATGAATACTCGTTTACTGAATACGGTGATTCTTCTTATTACTAATAATTCATAGTATTATTAAGATCAAATTTTAAATAATCAGCATGATAGATCATCCATTCGATGAGAGTACTCGACATCGTTAGAATTACTGTAACTGAATCAATCGCCATATGCTGGCTGATCATACCATAACGAAAGTACTACATATCGCTAATTTTGGTATAAATAGAACAACCGGTATCGGATGTAGGAATAGGAAAACCTGTCAATTTTCTTTAATGGTATCTTAACAGTTAATTTTAACCGTTAAATTTAACACCGCTTTATTATTTTTTATTATGCAGTTAAGTTTTGTACATGACTACTATACAACCAATAGCATTAATTTGACTTGTAATATGTTCCCTATTACAATTGGAAAACAACGAAGATAAATGTAAGATTTTTGTTTTATCTATTCTATATTCAACAATTTCAAAATTATTTTCTAATTTTTTTTTTTTTTTCATTTGCAGAATATTATATTTTATGATTTAGTGTACTTTCTAAAATATTTAAATGAACTCTATTTTGATTTACTTTATTTTCTTAAATCTTTATATTTAAAATTATCCTTTTTTAGAAAAAGATTTGTTGTTGATAATTTTAATCAGAAGAAAATGTTTAGTAATTAAATAAAATAAAAGATTACATTTATAGAAATACTATATTAATTATTTAGAAAAATATTAATGAAACAAATGTGGTTTGAATGCATGCTTTTCATTCACCAATATTATAACTTTTCTTAAATTCAAATTCCGAAAATTTAGAGAAATCATAAATTTAGGCATAAACATTTGATATGTCCATCTCTTTTTGATAATCTATTGATACATCTAGAAAATATATTCTTGTTTAAGATGATCATTGTTTTAGAAGAAATTTTTATTGTTTAACATTTCTTACTTTAACATTCGCATTTTACATATTAACATTCTTTACTTTGACAAGTTTCGTTGATAAAAATATTTAGCGAAATTGTTGAATTAGATTTGAGAAGAAATGTGAGTTATATAATGTAATGTAATCCTATCCTATCTTTAAGCGATTATATTAATCTCATTTATAAAATATATTTTTTTGTATTTTGAATCTAAAATTTTATTAATAATCAAATTTTAAAAATAATAAAATATAAAATCAAATATATATTTTTAATAAATAAATCAATCGCCATATGCAATAACAAGGCTCAACAAAAATACGTTTTTTAAAATTAACTTTATGTGGAATGATTAAAACCGCCGCGAAAAGGAGAGTTGAATTTAGCTGGAGTTTAAATTTGATTTAACTCTGGGTGATGCGCTAAATAGCTTTTTCCTGTCAAAGAGTTAAGTTTTTTAGGGAGAATTAACATCAACAGCTAATATAAAACATTATGCATCAACATTAATATACACTCATGTCCATAAATAAGGATATTTCAGAATCCCACAGAAATTGAACTCTAAATAAAAATTTCACCTGTAGAATTATCACACACATCTTGAAGAAGAATATGCAAATTACAGGAAACCACCAGATGGCGCGGATAGTACGTCACAATAACGAGAGTGTAAGAGAGGGGTATATAAGGAATGGTGACAAAAAAAAATTGTTCACAAGCGCTTTAAAAGCCTTTCAGTGCAATAACCGCATAGTTACGGCACAAAGAAAGCATTTGGATGATTCTTTTACGTGGTAGAATTATCGGACGACTGAATGTGGACGTACCCAGCTGGAATATTTTATCCGAGGAACTTGGAATCGCTTAAGTGTCATCTCCAGGAAAATTTGGCAACGATTCCAAGATGATGGTAATGTGAGTAGATGTTACAGCACAGGTCGCCCCCGCGAGTTACAACGCCGAATGAGGACCGGTATTTAGCAGTTATCACTGCCAAAAAAACAGACGGAGCACAGCATCAGACCTGTCTCGTCAGCTCTCTTCAGCTACCGGTACGACAGTTTCAAAGCAGACCGTGTACAGACGCTTAGGCACATTGGTCTATATGCTAGTAGGCCTGTCAGATGTGTTCCACTTACCACAACTCACTGTCGCCTGCGATTAACCTGGAGTAGAGAGCATGCATTGTGGACGCCGCAACAGTATCTGATGTGATGTTTTCCGACGAGTCAGGTTTAGTTTGCAGTCTGATTTCGCCGGACTTTCAAAAATGGAGAGCGCCAGGTACCCGTTACCAAAAGAGAACACCATTGAACGACACCGTTACGGTGGTGCAGGATGGCTCGTTTGGGGAGGAATTATTCCGTTCCAGAACTGACCTGCATGTTCAGAGTTTGGCGATGACAGGCCACATCTATCCGGTATGTCATTCTGTCAACAACATGCACAAGTTTTTTAGGAAGAATTAACATCTACAGCTAATATAAAACCTTCTATACGATACCATCGAAGTTAAAATTCGTGATACTCATATTATGCTTACCGCCGAGGTTGCAAAGCACTGTTAAATAACTGATAAAATTAACGGCTAAATTAGAAAACCTTCTCTATCCAAAGTATTGAATCAACGGAGCTAAAATTCCCCGCCATCTAGCAACGAGGTCGAGTAACTCTGCTAAAGTAACCGTTAATTCTCCGTTACATCAAATGAGGTTGACCACTATATCTCTTCAACGAAGTTATATTAACAGTTACATTAATATTCGATCGAATCTATCGGAAGAGATTACTTATAGTAATTAGTAATTGACATCAAGATGTTTTAATTAATAAGGATGTTTTTTTTATGTTCGATATTTAAATATTATATTTTCAAATAAGTGCAAATAATATTTCTCATAGTTTGTGAAGATTTGATGTAAATTTATATATATCCAAAAGTTGATGTTCATAAAAAAAGTTTTAGAACATTAGAACTCTAGAATTGGCCACATTACCTATTTGAATACGAATTATTGTGGATATCTTTTTTTCGAAGCAGAAAAAGCTGGTCATTTTCAACAATATTTTTATTTTAATTTTATGTTTTCCTGCTTTTCATAGTAGTTACAACAAACACGTTGCTGTTCTTCTACTCTATCGCTTTTCCGTTACATTTTCTTAAGCATACGCTTTAGAAAAGTTGTTAATTATTTAAAAGATTTCATTTCCTTAACTGGCAATCTTTTTTAAAGTTTCCACAACTCTGTCTTTTTCCAACGAAAACCTTCTCATCTTGTATTATGAATATTTTTTTAACATACTGAATTTGGAATTTTCTATAATTATTACGTTCTTTAAATTGAATAATATAAAAAGATATAAAGAATTTTCCTCCATTTGCACTCTGTAAAGTAAACGATTTTTACTCATTTCTTATCTTATAAAGTTCATGTCTTATTCAAAATAATTTTAAGTCAAACAATTTTCAATCTTCCAGTAGTTTTTGGTCAAAGGAGTAGTTTTTTCGTATGTTTATCAAAAACATCAATAAATTAATAAGCAATTATTAAATAATACAGAAAAAATATTTATAATAATAAATAGAATAATGAATATTAATAAATAAAATGATTACTAATAATAAATAAAATGATTAATAATAATAAATAAAATAATTAATAATAATAATTAATAAATAAATAAATATTATACATTTATTAAAAGTAGCAATGTTGCGAAACCAAAAGAAATTATGATAAACAAAATAGAATTTCATTGAAGAACAACTGAAATATCTTTAAAAATATGTAACTTCTATGATTAAAAAAATGCTATTTGATAAAAATTATTACCAAAAACAGATCGACAAATTAAAATTAACTAGGAATTAGCAACATGTATTATGTATACATAGAATTAATATTGATTTTTTTTCTATTAGAAATCAACATAAAACAATTTACACGGAAAAGCGACTTAAGCATTGATATCTATGTTGCAGAAATCATTTTATTGCAATGAAACTGTAGAGAAAAAACAATCTTTAGATTTTCACTTATTCTTTTTTTTTTTTTTTTAATTTTACATTTTTTAAAGTCACTTTATATTTAAACTGTGTTGCTACGTTTAAACCACATTCTATGGGTGGCATTAAAATACTATACAACGTTTTTATTAATCAATTATTTAACGAGGCACGAATGAAAAAGCTATGTATTTAATATTAATGTATTTAGTACTTCTCCTTGAAAAATGATCTCTTTTTTGGATTTATTGTTGATATTTTTCCTCCTTTGATTTAGTAAACACAAAAATATATATTTTCACTGAAGCTGACGCGGTCTTATTTAACAGTCCCAAACCAAAAGGTTAGATATTTACTATTTCAGACAAAAGTAGTAATTCCTAAGATTATGCACTATTTAACAAATCATGAATAAATAATTTATAAAACCATGTTCTTTCTGAAAGCTTTTTTTACTTTTTGAATGGAAGACAAAAAAAATACTTTTGCTATTAAATCTTTGTTTGAAAATCCTAAAATTTTCAAAGTTATTTTTGAAATCGCCTTGAAAAAGTAGTACAACCACAGATTCACCTTTTTTTTTAAATTTATTCTAAAATTATTTGGAAATAAAGGTAATTTTTAAATGTGTCACATACTTATGACTAAGTTTTTTGTAGGAGGTAGATTGGATTTACAGAGTGGTTGAATGATCCAATCGCACTATGGAAATTTTCTTAAACTTAAAATAGTCATTTCTTACCAAATTTAAGGAGTTGAACACAAAAATTGATAGTAAAAATTTTAAATTGTCCTTGAGAGATATGGAAGTAGTCGGTCTCCTCAGTTTTATTAAAATATATCTGAAAAATTAAATATAGAAATAATAAATTTTTAAAATGTAACTTACAAATTATAATAATTCGTAAATTGTATAGAAATAAAGAAATGTGATAAAAATGTATCTCATGTATTCAATGTACATGAAATGTTTAAACATTAGTATACATTACATACAAATGGAATACCTGAAAAATTAGATTTAGAAGCGTGGTTCCAAATACATGAATGTTTTAAATATTTAATAGCTACTATGGAGTAAAACCATTGACACTAATAGTTTGCAGAGATGACTAGATTCAGGAGGCCTGCATTGTTTTCTGCTTTGGTCTAAAAATAAAAATGTGATAGAGTATTAGTTTAACGCGGTGTTTTCAGTATGGAAGAAATGATTCGAAAGAATTTATGTTTTAGTTAAACGCATTAAAGTTTTCAGACTTATGATGTAGCGTAGATATATTAATTCAGCTATACATGAAAAGGGGACCAAAACGGAACCCCAAAATGTTAAAACAATTCTTTAGTGAAAAAAAAAAAAAGACACATCACCCTTAAATCGGAAGTAAATTTGAGATCAAGACAAGTCTTGGGCCAAACATATATGCTATATTCCTTGTTCAAGCAAACATTCCATGTGATTGCTAAGGCAAAATAAAAAATAATAAAATAAAAAAAAAAAAAATAAACTCCATTTGTCAATTCCAATGAATTGAGGGAGCAAAATAACCACGGAAATGACTGCTACTTCAGCATGGTTCCAACCTATTCGTGGAAGAATCACAAGCAAAAAAAGTCGAATGTCCAGTACCCGAATATACCGTCTGCTATGCGTCCAATTCCCTATGATGCAGGGTTTCCCATTCTGAAACTCCAAACGGATTCTTCGTTGAATGCGAGGAAGATCAAGATCAATTTTATGTGATGATCTATAGTCTCTTTCATCTGGGGTTGAATATAATTTTGATGCTATGCTTACGCACACATTTTTGCATTTTGTCTACACATTTTGTCTCGAGAAAAACTAAATTATCTTGTAAAAGATCTAGAACTATCTAAGTCAAGAGACTGAGAGAATGGAATTTATTCCGGGAAAATGTTCGTGTAATGTTGCGCAATCGCCATGATAACTACTGCCTTATTTTATATCGTAAAAATAACCTTATTTTCTTGTTTTCGTTTTTAATGCCAATGGCTCAATGATAGCTCTCAAAATAGAACATGACTCTTCACGTTCATAATATCACCATTCATCAATTCATCCTGAACAAAACTCAATGCAATATTGCTGCTTAATGGAAACCGATTTCCATCCATTTCAGTCGGACAATCTGAATCTTTGAAAGAAATTAATAACAATTTGAAATATATGTTAAACTGCTTTAAAGCAAGAAGTGCAACTACCACAATTGTTATGATTTAATGGGGTAATTCTTTTCCTGTGTCGTCAATTAGGTTATACAACCTACAGATGCTGTTTATGTAAAAGAGACAGCCGAATTTTTAAACTGCGTAAAAAAAAAAAACAGTCAAGTAATATTTTACTTTATTCATGAAAATTTCCATGATGCCATATGTTATTTTTATTTTGATTGAAGCATTTATTTTTAGCAACAATGTTTCAGAATTTACTGAAAAATTATCCATAAAATAATTTTAATGTTTAAAATATTATTATTATTATTATTATTATATTTCACTAAATGTATAATAAAACGATTTTTTATGTCATTAACTATTTGATTATTCATAAAAGTATTATCCAAATTATAATTTTGATTATACAGATAGAGTGCAGGTAATATATTATGAAAATTAGATATCTGTAGGATAAAATGTGTAACATAATGTGATCCTGCATTTGTCTTAAAGGTATGAAATACATATTCTTCATTAAATGATAATGTCATCAGTGATAAACAAAATATTTTTTGTTTTTGATTTGTTTAGTTTCAGTATTGCTTTTTCAGTATGTTTTTAAAATATCTCAATCATGAATTAATATAATGAGACCTATTTGTAAAATTTTATAGAATAGAACTAGTAGAAAATCCTTTTTATACTTGTAAATTTAATATTCAACTCACTTGCAAAAATCAATCATCCTTTTTCCTTTGGCAGTATGGAGAAACTTTGAATATTTTTAGGATTCATAAAATAAAAGATGAACACAAAAGGGTGAAATAATGTATCAAAAATTACATTTTGAAGTAGAGAAAGCTTTTTCTTTTTGCATTGCAAAGAAATTCGTTTTCAGTCTGTAATATTGTTTGCATCTAAAAATAGTTCCATCTTTAAAAAGAAATATTTTATTTCCATGCTCCATGTTTTTAGAGTAATAATTTCTTGCTGACGTGTTTTCGACTTCAAAAGATTTTCGCACATCTTCGTTTTTTATTTGGTAAAATTCTTAAAAAATGCCAATTTTGTAAAATTTGTAATGTTTTTAAATACTTGCAAATATAGAAAGATATATATAGCTATTCAATAATAAATTACACCCAATCTTCTAACAGCTGTAAAACTCTTTTTCTTTATTACTTAAGGAATAAAAGAAAAAAACTGGGACCTTTTCCATTTAAAAATTGATCAATTAAAAAAACAGCTACTAAAATGTATTGAAATTAGTAAAGATTTTTTTTTTTTATATTTTTTTTTTTTTAATTTTTAATGCTATTTTTTTTGCACTGAGTAGTTTATATGTATTTCAAAAGATTTCTTTATATTATATTTCTATATATAGTATAGTATGTCCAGAAAAAGAATAATAAAACAGTCTGTAATATGATTCGAAAAACAATAACAACAAAATGGTCAAAATTAAAAGTTTCTTCCTTCAAAAAAGCACTTTAAATGTATTGAAATATAGTAAAGGTGATATTTTTACATTTAATAATGTTATTTTTGGACTGAACAGACAAATTTATATATATATATATATTTTATTATATATATATGAATTATTTACTTTATAGCTTATATATTGATGTCCCTGAAAAAGAATAAAACAGTCTGTGTCTGTCAATAAAAAAAATTGTGAAGATTAAAAGAAAAGAATTTCTTGCTTCAAAAGTAATGCTTTTATCATGAGGGAAGAAGGAGGAATACGTAATCGGCAAATAATGTTTAAAAAAAGTGGAAGAATCATTGGATTAAATAAAAGTCAAATCTCTTTCATAAATTGGGAGAATTTCATAAGAAAAGGGTAATTATTTTAACAAAGTAAAATAAAAAAATATCTATGTCCACGCAAAAATACATAGGTGTAGTTTATTTTAGGACTAGGAATGTCCAATCGCATTACCTTGAAAAGATTCGATTTACTGAATTTATCAAAATATTTTACAATAAAAATTTAAAACAAATTTAATTTATTTGAATATATAAAAATGAAGAGGGTTTCAGAATACATTTTTTCATAACATTAAGTGCACTACTTGAAAAATCTTACATCTCATTGATTAGAAAGGTTTCGAGAGCACTTGAGTAATGCTATAAAATGCGTGGGTTTGATTTAAAATGTGTATGACTAGCATGCAGATTTGATGGGTGGCATTCTGTTCCATTTATTTCTGATAAAATATATTACTATGAAAACTGAGCTACCCTCGTCACACACATTTATAGTCTTTGATTTCGATTTTTATTCTAATCATCCGTTCAATATTAAATTTAAAACTTCTGTAGCCTTTTTCCATGGCAAAGTGATAACAAATATTTTTTTTTTCAGTAACCTAGTATTTCAAAAAATATATCACGAATTACGCCTGACATATGGAGAGAAAATATTATTGCAGAAATTTTTTAATGCCAGAAATTTTAAAAACAACTGGAACAGCTTTTTTGTAATGAAAAGGAAAATTCGTAGAACTCTTACATTAGCCTCCGCTTTGCATAGTGTACATCATACTTTACATGGTAGTACGTAGTGTAATAGTTTAGCCACACAGTACGCAGTGTTGCCGTAACTTTTAACACAAGAAAACAAATTAAAGAATATGAGTAGTAGATAATTATAAAAACAATATATATATATATATATATATATGTGTGTGTGTGTGTGTGTGTGTGTGTCTGCTTACGATAGTGAAGTCGAAACTTTACCTACTGCCCTAACTCAATTGCAATACAGAACAGAACAATTTTCTAGAACAGGCATCCTGTCTGATTCTAAGGCAGCACATTTGGCAATCAACCCCCCACACACACACCTCAGTCTACTTCTATCGAAAAAATGCATCGCTTGTCTTGAAGGCCTTGCCTCAAAGGGTAAGGATATCATTCTTGTGGGATCCTGGGTAATGAGAATGCAGATTCTCTCATCAAAAAAGGAAACGCCATCACGCAAACTTTTGTAAAAACATCTCTTTTCACTCGATGAAATAGATGATCCGACCCTATCTAAAACCTTGTTTAACTTTATTCTAAACATCCCTGATCAGCCCAGGTTCAAAAAGTTGTTGCCCTTTTCAGACTTCTGACGAGCCATGATTGTTTGGCCAATCACCTGTTCCGAATGAGAATATTTGAAAGCCCAAAATGCATGATTTGCAATCTGAAGAGAATATGGATTCATCCCACCTTCCTGTCTGTCCTGCACTTGTTTTTTCTAATTCGTAAGGTCGTTACTGGGTGGTTGGGACCCTTATTGTATAAACATGTCAATATGTGATTTACATTCGTCTCTCGTTGTTATTTTTTATATATGTTTGTCGTATATGTTTGTCATATATGTTTTTCATATATATATGTGTAAACTAATGTTGCTATTCATTTCATTTTGTATTCTATTATTTTTTCTGTAATTTTATGATATTATATTATAACATATTTTTTCAAAAATTTGTATGTAGTGCGTCTACAATTATCTATAGGCTTTTAAATGCACAGTGATTTCCAAAAAGTTTTAAGAACCACTCTGGCAGACCAATAATGTGACAGCATGGTTTAGTATACTAAAATGGATTCCCATGACACTCATATGAGTGTATGTGTGTGTATAAAAAGTGTTGAAACGTTTAATGTTCGTAATTAACTGAAGGGATGTTAAATTGAAAGGAAAAAAATGCATAACATTTAAAATCTTTGAATATTTTTAATACAACATTTTTTTTATGTTATTTTAAAAGATCATTCTAAGATGGATAAAAGAAAGATTAAAAGATTTTAAAATCTTGAAATAAAAAGCATCCATTAAGAGTTCGACATTGTGTGATGTGTCGTAATTGGCTACTTTTATTTTTCGCATGTCTAAATAATTCATCCTCAAAGACCAAACGGCATTTAAAAACCAAAATCATTACACAGATATTCCATTAAAATAAGCAAGTCGTTACTGATCATTCAGCGCATACCTTTTCGAAAACTTCTTATTTTTTTTTTCATTTTTTTATCGATTCCTTAACATTGAAAAGGAAGGTCAATTATTTGAATCATTAGAAGAAGAAAAAAATCTTAAAAAATCATAATTGAATAAATTTTAAAGAAAATATCCCATTTCAAATTCTAACGATAGAAGAAAAAAATCACAATTAATTTTTTTTGTTTGATTCTGTTATGGATCTTAGTCAGTTTCAAAAGCTCAAAATATGTTTATTGATAATTAATTTTTTTTTTTTATAAATAATTAACAAGTAGTATAAAAAGAAATTTAAAGTCAATTGCTACTTTTTTCACTATATTGCAGAAAAGTCCTTTACAAATAAAATTGAAATTTTCCTCTTACACCTGGCGCCATCTATTGGTAGATGCATGCAACTTAAATCTAAAAAAATAATTAATTAATTAAATTTAATTAATGTATTAATATATAAAAAACTGTATTAACATCCAATGTCATCCACTACAAGTTTCAAAAAATGTATTTGAACTTGAGTGGATGAATAAAAGTATTTAATTAGCGATTGACAATTTGAACAAGATATATATAGGGAGAGTGTGAACTACTAGCAGGAATTGAAAAATTTGTTAATTTTATTGAATGTTTTAATGTTGAAATGTTTTATTGATAAATTAAAATATGTCTATCGATAAATTAATATATGTTTATTGATATTAAAGCATGTTATTTTTTTTTTAAAAAATTATATTTGTTTATTACTTTAAATGTATTAAAGAATTTCGATGAATATTTTGCTTAGATTAAATTCATAATTTTTGTATTGGTAATATAATATTTTATTCAAAACTATCATTCAATGTTTGGTAAGGAATTTTAGAATAGGTCATAGCAATTAACAGGCGATAGACTTCAGGTTCCAATTTATTGGTGGCATGACTTGCTTTAGAATTCACTGCTTTTAGAAACGGAGAAGTGGAATGGTCATTCAACAACTTGTGTTAAGCGCTTGTAATGATAATGAGGCTGACACATGGAGATTACCAGGGTTTCTCCCACACCTCACACAAATGCCTGTTAGTTAGCCCTAAAACTGGGTACACCACCCAGATAGTAATGTGTCATGTCCTAATCCCCAATCGGTGGGCTGTTTGTAACATGTGCAAGTGGAAAATGAGGACTACTATAGTTCAATAGTAATAGTAATTTTGACAATGACTATGGCAATAAACAAATGCTTGCAATTTGTATAGCTGTGTAGAAGCATTGCATTTTTTCCCTATATAATCGGTCAGCTTCTAATCACTTCTGCTGATGAAAATAAATTTATTCAGTTAGCAAGTATTGCCGAATGCAATGTAATAGTAGCGACGATAATTCAAATGAATATTTTTGTATATCTAGGCGCCATTGTAATTCTTGAAGAGCTCTGTAATTTTTTTGATATGATTTTATATTATTATTGCTTCAATTTTATGTAAAATAAAAAATTTTGCTTTGTATCCTTAATTATTCATCGCGGTTTAAAACAATTTATTTTATATTTTGTAGTGTGTATATCTACTTGATAAAAATATTTCATTTGCTCACTAGGTATAATTTAAAAATATATATATATATATATTTTTTACAATTCTACGAACAAAGTATTAAGATCTCATTCAGCTATAAAATAGAGAGTTTACAGGAACAAGTAGTTTAATAGTTATATTTTAATAAAATTCCATTTTATACCAATTGATCCATTCAACTGAACCTTGTATTTTTCCATGAACTGTCTAAACATCTTTCTACATAGCGCATATTTGGATATGACTAGATTACTGAATTGTCTACCATTATGAATGTAATGTATCTTGGGTAATAAATTTTAAACATATTTGTCGAAGGTGATACACTTTTTCCGAACATGTCTTAGTTGTCACTAGGGTATAATTTAAATATATATATATATATTTTTTTTTTTTACAATTCTACGAATAAAGTATTAAGACCCAAAATCTCATTCAGCTATAAAATAGACAGAATGGTCGTAACTAAATCAAATTCGTTAAATGGTCTTTGAGTATATTTTCCATTTCTATGGGACTGCAAGTCTATCACATCAACTTGATATCTTGAGTTTAACTCGAATTTGACAATCGATTGCACAACACTATCTTCTTAAGTGCAATATGTTTCATTTGATATTATTTACAAGCAAGAATTTCAATATAATATTATAACTCCATATGCAATATTTGTGTATTCAATTTGCAATTCTTTTAGCATATATTTTCTTCCTCTACAGCCAATTCTAGTGTGAATTTAGAATTGTATAGTGAGCAATTCATCATTAACAGAATACTACATACACTTATGTCCATAAACTGATAATGAAGTTCAGACAAAGAAAGAGACGGAAGAAAAACAAATTTGACTTATTTGTAAAGTTTATTTATTAAACAAAAAGGTAAAGAGCAAAAAAAGATGCTATACGTTTGACATAATTAATAAAAATTATTTTTACTCCTGGAGCAAATTTCCAAAAAGAAATTTACAAAAACAGTATAACAATGGTTAGTATGATGGTTAATATGGGTATGTCTCCCGGACGATGCAATACAGGCCTTACAACGCCTAGGCATGCTGAGTATCAAATTATCAATCTGATCTTGAGGAATATTACACCATTCGTCTCCGAAGCTCCGGTTGACAGGTGGGATGACGGCAATTAAAAAGCTTATCCCACACATGCTCTATTGATTCAAGTCCGGTGAGTATGCCAATCCATACGGGTGATATCCTCCAATTGAAGGATTCGTCTACAATGTTTGCACGGTGAGGACGGGTGTTGTCCTCCATAAACAGAAATTCACCACCCATGGCGTCCCGAAACAAACGTACATGTTGTTCCAGAAGGACATCTCGATAGATGGCCTGTCATCGTTACACTCTGAATATGCAGGTCAGTTCTGGAACCAAAAATAATTCCTCCCCAAACGAACCATCCTGCACCACCGTAACGGTGTCGTTCAATGGTGTTCTCTTGGGGGTAACGGGTACCTGGGGCTCCATATGAATATCCGGCGAGAATCAGACTGCAAACTAAACCTGGACTCGTCGGAAAAACATCACACAAGACCACTGTTGCGGTGTCCATAATGCATGCTCTCTACTCCAGATTAATCGCAGGCGGCAGTGAGTTACGGTAAGTGGAACACATCTGACAGGCCTACGAGCATATAGACCAATGTGCCCTAAGCGTCTGTACACGGTCTGCCTTGAAACTGTCGTACCGGTAGCTGAAGAGACCTGACGAGACAGGTCTGATACTGTGCTCCGTCTGTTTCTTTTGGCAGTAACTGCTAAATACCGGTCCTCATTCGGCGTTTAACTCGGGGCGACCTGTGCTGTAACATCTACTCAAATTACCATCATCTTGGAATCGTTGGCAAAGCCTGAGGACACTCTGGGAGATTCCAAATTTCGGATACTTCCAGCTGGGTACGTCCACATGCCAGTCGTCCGATAATTCTCTACGTAAAAAATCATCCAAATGCTTCCTTTGTGCCATGACTATGCGGTTATTGCATTGAAAGGCTTTTTAAAGCGCTTGTGAACAATTTACTTCTTTGCCACCATTCCTTATATACCCTCTCTTACACTCTCGTCATTGTGACGTACTATCCGCGCCATCTGGTGGTTTTTGTATTCACATTATTCTTCAAGATGTGTGTGATAATTCAACAGGTGAAATTTTTTATTTTAGAGTTCAATTTCTGTGTGATTCTGAATTATCCTTAATTTATGTATCTCAGTGTATTTGTTTTTCCTGGTTTTATAGCACCATTAACTAATCTCGACGTCATGGATTTTTAAAATATCAAAACCAATCAATCGTTTGTAATCCAAAGGTGTTTTTAGTTTTAGCAGAAATCATTTCAGAAGATATTTTAAATGCATTTCTTGAGAAAAATAGTAGTAACTGTCTTCTCGTTTACTCACAATTAAAGCGCTTAACTTTATAAAAAATATTACAATTATTTGCAATAGTCATTCATTATAAATTAGGGTACAGGATACAAAAATAAAAGTTAAGCCAACGTTGCAAGCACCAGCAAACCTTTCATAAGAATGATAAATAGCAAACTGTTGGAGAGTCTCACAAATGGAATCCACAATCGCAGCCAAACAAAAGAAGTCGCCTCTCTGTCTGTCTCCTCGACTTCTCGATTTGACACCCCACCAAATCTTATCTGCGATTGTCAAAATACAATACTGATGGTCCAAATGTATAAGAATATAACCAAATATACAGTGTTCCTCCGAGACATTTGGCAGGTGTTGACATTCGCTGGAGGATAACGACATTCTAATTATGGTCTTCAAATTATAGGTCAATAACGACATAACTACAATAACGAATAACGACATTCAAATATAGACCAATGGTCTTCAATATATATATATATATCATGCAACTTATAAACTTATTATGTATATAATTGTCAAAATTGTTCTAAAGAGCTGAAAACGGTTAAGGTTGATTCAGTACTTTCCAGCACTTCCTGTATTGAACTGATATCATTATTTTATTTGTGAAAGCAAATCTAAAATGAAAATAAATGTTTGTTTTAATGTGTTCAAAGCATTTTACTTCCGCTTAACAAAATAAAAAACTATACAACTGTCAATAATAAGAATATGCAGCAATCAATATACATAGCAGACTTAGCTAGTATTGATTGAAGAGAAGAATTGTGTATAATTTTCTATAAAATATCTATAATATTTTTTTAATTTTTGAGATAAATGATAGCCAATATCACGATAACTAGTTCATGTTGTACACAATTTTAAAAACAAAAAGTGGGATATTTAAAAAAATAAAAATATCCCACTTTTCCCATTTAATTATGTATTATTCTCTATACTATATTATAGATAATTATTCTCAAATTCCTAAAAACAAAAAATTTTAATAATTAAAAATCGATTTTTCAACTTGAACTGAATTACATGATAATTATGCAATAACACGATGAATGCCGTCATATTTTACTATACTTCAAAGAACATAACGTCAATAATTCGTCAGCCAACTGTACATCGAAAATAAATGGGTAATAAAAATGCAGTTTTTAGATAAAAATAACTAGTAATAATAAGAATTACATTTGTGTATATTCTCGTTACAAATGTCCTCCTCCTCATCCTTAGTAGCGCAACAGCCCCATGGTTTAAAGGCCATCTGCCTACTGGCAGATTTCGAGAGAGGAGAGATTTTTTTTTTTAAGCGGTAGTGCGGTTTTTTTACGGTGCACTACACCCAACGCTCTACAACCATATTAGATCGGGAGCTACAGTTTAAAGTGGATACCGAAGCACTACAAGCCTCCACAGCAAGGTGGGGACTCGAACTCGAAACCTGTGGCATCAAGCGTCAGAGCGCTAGTCACTAGGCCATCAGGCCCCTCATTAGCAGAAAATATAAAATTATTAAGTATAAAGACTGAAATACTAAAGATTGTTTAATAAAAAAATCAATCTAAGTATCGTTCAGAAATTCTGGGAATAAGATAAATTAAATGACGCAATACTGCATCTAACACAATTTGTTCTTTCTCAAAGGAGAGACTTTTAATAACCCAAACGAAAATCAGAAAAAAAGAAACTTTGTCCACTTTTGGGAAGCGAGGTTTCAGTTGAACAAGATGTAAATGCTAACCACTAGCAAATAAACTGTTCATCCGTTTCCGATTTGAGCTGGATGTTTACCCTTCCATTGAATAACTGGTAAAACTATTATTATTATAAATAGGATTTTTGTATTTTAGACTTATTCATTTTTATAAATGTTAATTTGCATTTAAGCAGGGAAAATTGTTTTATCCGATATGAGAATTCAACTTTTTCCAAACATTTTTTTGATAAATTTTAAATTTTTTCCCCTATAAAACAATTTTTGTGATGTATATGTTATAAATAAGTTGCTGCTTCTTTATTATTTCCTTCATATTGAACAATAAATCACAAAATGTAAATGATAATAAGCACGTTCAAACCCCTAGGTAAAAATTTCAATACAGGAGAGACAGATGGGCATGTTGAGTAGCTCATGGGATGTCCGAACTAAAGAAACTGAGTTTGCAACCTGATAAATTTATCGTGATAGAAATCGACTGTAAATCTGCTGGTTATGGTAAATAAACCTTAATCTAGCATTACTTTCGGTTAGGCTCGAAGAAAAAAAAAGCACGTTTCCTAAAGATAAAACATGACATGATATGACAATACAATGTCATCACATTACAGAACGGATGAAACAGAAGCTACATTTATCTATGTTGAAAACATGTGCCATAAGAATTTTTTTTGCAAAACACTTTTTACAAATTAACACTGGAAGGTAACAAATTAATTCGGTTTCATAGAATTTACAAAAGTGCTTACAAGTTCATTGCTGACACTGAAATACGGACGATTTTCATTATTTAAAATGTTTTATGCAGCGATTATTGATTAACAGGCATTAAATTCTATTAAAAATGTAACACACAGGTATATTTTTCTGGAAATAATAAATTTACAAAGCATGTTTATAATTATTATGCAATATTAAAATTAATGTTTAAAATTAATGATTCGATAATGCTAAATAAAGTGTACCTTCTACGAAATAGTAATTTCTTTTTGATATTTGGGACGTAGAATTGATTACTGCACTGAAGCCTATTTTTTGTAATTCAGACCAAAAGAAAATTCTATTTTCTATTTGTCAGGATTTTAATGTCTAGCTCAATATTTGAAAACAGAAAAAAGATGATTTTTAAGTAAAATATTTCAAATATTAAATTAGTAATCTTTTTATATTATTAAATATTTTTTTAAATAATTCCATGATATTTTTTGAGTAATTTTACTAAATTTAAGAATTGTACTTTTTAACCATACATACATTAAATATCTGTATTTTGAGCTTGCTTTTATCTTTTATGTTTATATTTAATAAGAAAAATTGAATTAATATGATATTTTTATCAGTTTTGCCATTAATATCCTTATAATTCGGTTTTTATATCCAAAAAAATAAAAGCAATTGAATGCATTTAATAATTAATTCTTAATAAAATACTTCTAGAACCCAACAATAAATGTGAGAAACAAAAATTTCGATTGTGATTCACTTTGACAAAAACATAGTAAAAAGCAAACATTTTTTATATTTGCAGTCTGTTACATATTGAATTAAGAACTCTTCTGAAGATGACGAAATTCTCTTTGTCGCAGAAAAAATGTAAAGAAAATGATACAAATACTTATACAATAAAGAAGCACTTTCTTTTTATTCCCGAAAGGCTTCCCATTCATCCTTTTTAATCAATTTCAGAATGATTCAGTTTAGGACTGGACATTTCAATATTTTAATCCTTGTTTAAATAGATTTAAACCATGCTTAATTGATCTTTTCAAAGTAGGCAGAATAAAGAAAATTGTCTTTTCAGCTGCTCCAGGTTTGAATACCCCAGAAAAAAAGTTTTAAGGAAATAACTGATACACTAAAAGATAAAATGACTCCCAAACTCTTTTGATTAACAAAAGTCTGCTTTTACAACTTTTTTATGAAAATTTTGAATTCTTATTTAATTTTTCTCCTTTATTTATATTTATTTTGCATTCTTATGTATTTTTGAAATTTGCCATTTATTTGATGTTTTTAATATTTCATTATTTATTTGCTTATTAATTACTTATGTGAAGCCTTGTGTGGTATACGAGCGAATTGTAAATTTCAATAAAAATTGATTATATCATTTTACACGTGCATTGTTATCCTTTGAAATCAACAGAATGTATTTTTATAAATCTTTTTTTAATATTTAATGGTTCAGTGCGAGTTTTAAATTTCTTATTTCTAAGTCTTCTTTAATTTTAATTTGTGCATTGTTATGTGTTCTTTAAAATTGGATATTTATTTGATGCGACTTGAAACTTGTTAATTATTTCTGTAAGTCTAGTGTGTGGTTCAAGAGGATTTTCTTGAGAATCTTCAATAAAAAAATTCATTGTATCATTTCCATCATCATTTTTAACCTTTGAAAACTTTTAAGAATGTATTTTTATCCGGTTTTTGGAATCATTAATGAAAAAAACAGTTAGTTTTTCATTTCTTTTAATAATTGAAAAGAACAAGTGAAAAATTCCCTGCTAAATTCAATCATTCAAATATTCAAAGATTCATTTGCACATCTAAACAAAACTTGCAAAAAACAAACATTTTCATTTCAGTCTAACATAATTAGAACTCTTTTGAAATGATGAATCTCTCTTTGGCAGACAAAAGTCTTGTTTAGAAAATGGGCAAATGATTTAGATGCATGCAGAAGCATTTTCCATGGCCTTCCCATTCAGCTTTTGCACAGAGTTGCAGTTTATGGGGAAGGAAATTTTTGAGTCTGTTCAAAAGATCCTTTTCTGATCTGGCAGTCATGTCCAGTGGCTAGGTTGAAATGAGCGACTTCTACGCCTTGGACCATTGCATAAAAGATTTGGGATGGCATTCTTCCAGGACTTTTGGAAAAAGCGGTTTTGAATTCTTCTTGAGCGCGGACTTTATTTCATTTCTTTTGATGAGATATTTTTGAAATTAGAAGGGTAATTGATGACGAGATATTTTTTGTGTGATTAAAGCCCCTCTTTTGATGGAGACAGTCCACCAGATTCCACTGTAGCACTCGAAGAGTATCAAAGTGATGGGAGGAAGACGTTAATGCCAAGTCCTGGATCTTTTAGCCACTAAAAATGTTAAAACGAATGTAGAGTGCAAACCAAATCTGTAACCAGTGTGGGAAGGACTGCGAATTTCACTTGATATCATTCATGTTATCCTTTGAAAACTACAGAAGTATGTATTTTATAAACCTGTTTTGTATCTTTAATGAAAATTCTGTATGAGTTTTCCATTTCTTTTCATAAATGTCTTCCTTTCTATAATAGTCTAAAATAAAATTCCAATTTCTTGGAAAATTCAGTGATATAAATATTCAAAATATTTATTTGATCTTTTAATTCAATTTTTATCTATCAATTTACAGAATTTTTCTTTTTTAAATATTTATTACGCTCATTATATAAACAATTTTTAGAAAAAAGTTTGTAGAGAAATCACTAAAAAAATCATATTTAAATCTTAAATAAAGAACAGAACAAAGCGGCCATGTTTTCATTTCTTTTGCCATGTTATTTTCCTGATTTATAAAAAGAAATTTTACCCAGTAGTCAAATTGCATTTCGAAGAATAAAATGAATAACTTCCGGCAACCAGAAACGCTTTTGAAAAACAGCTGAAAATGTTTCCACCACTTTTCTTTTCCTTGTTAACAAAAGGTTTACGATTTCAAAGAAGTGAGTGCTTTTATTTTTCAATGTATTAAATCATACATCATTTTTATTTATAATAATTTCTGCAGATTTACAAAAAGGAAGGTTTTAGTCTTTTTTAAAAACATTTTAATTTTTATAATTTTTTTATTCTTTCAGTTTTCCATAAATGATAATTTCATCCTTCAGAGTAAATTATTAAAACATGAAATGGAAAGAAAATCACATTTAAATACAAAAAATAATATCAGAATGAGAGAATAATGACTTTCTTAAAGCCCTTTTAAAATTTTCTGACTAAATTTATTTTAGCACTAATACAATGTAATAGTTTTAAGGGGCACTAAGATAAATTTTATACCCAGATATCAGTATTATTCTAATTAAAGTGTTCTTGAAACAAAGTGAAAATATTTTTTTGCATAGAGAAAAGTATTGACAACGTTTCTAAATATTAGCATGTTATTAAAACAGACAACCACTTCAATGGATCAATATGCATTCTTCGTCCCTCAAATTTTAATTCGAATACTTTGAAAAACGGATACTGGACCATCTTCCGCTTGTTTTAATTTAATGGAAAAATTTTGGCCCTATTTTTTATGATCATCCCCATTTTGAAAATAGATAATTTAAGTACTGCGACATTCAAACCTTCTTCTTCATTGGCGCAAAAGCTCTAAGATGGCCAAGACCGTCTACCTAGTGGCAGTTTCCGAAGATAGAAGCTGTTTTTCTTTTTACGGCGTAGGATTTTAAGCCTACAACCAACTCTTTACAGTGACATTAGACCGGGACCTACTGTTTAAAGTGTATTCTGAACCAATACAACATCAATGGCACCGCTGGGACTTGAACCCTGAACTTGTGGCACCGAGTGCCAGTGCGTTAATCACTCGGCAATTAGCCTTCGGCCATAGGTCCAGTAATCTTGGTTGTATATTTTATTTGATTATTTTTCATTTTCCTTGTTTTCCTCTAGTAAGTCACCCGTGTTTGGTTTCTATTTTAATATTCAATTATACATATTTTTTTGTCAATTCATGTAAATCTAAAAGGTCCTATATTAGTGTGGGTGTGTTTCTGGCTTGGTATGGCGAATATCGCCTCGATTCTTAATTTAATGTACTACACCTCAGACGCTGACTAAATTATAAATCTCACCATGACATCCTCATAAATTTACAATTTTCGTATCAAAATGGTGTTCGCTCCTTCATTATTGCATTTGAAGTTTCAAACTGCGTAATGCAGAAGGCACATCACAGATAGGCCCATACTCTCACAAATTGTGACATATCCTAATAATGTTTGCCCTGTCCTTATGCGTATCATTTGTGTAATCCAAGTGTTAATGGAATTAAATTCGAATGTAACCTATTTTTAATAATTAGAATTTAATTTCTTTTATATGCTATTTATTTATTATTTATTTTTAATTGGAAACTCAAAGTAATCTTTTCGCTTTTCCCAAATTATTTCAAGGTGCTTACAAATTATCAGTTAAGGGAAAAAATTACATAAAACCACTTACATCAACTTATATATAAAAGGAAGCATTCAAAAAGTATTAGTACAAAAAAAGTTAGAATATACAAACAGTACTTCATATATATAAAGACATAACAAAGTCACGAAAAGATAAAATGCTCCAATACATTTAAAAAGATGAGCCAAAACTAGAGCCCAGTAAATAGATTGTTTTATTTTAAAACTTGCTTTAACAAGGCTCTTGGGAGTCGATGTTTAGTGCAATGCAGGATCAGATGTTTGTGAGGACCCTCAACTTGTCCACAACTAATAAAGCTGTTGAACTCCAATTGGAATCGTTGAAAATGACAAAATGTCATTTTCAACGATTCCATTAATATTCCTTTATCCGAATTTAATATTTGCCCAAGTTTCCAACCCAGTTAAAAAGTGTGTTAAGAAAAAGAATTGGTAGAGAAGTATTTGTATTTAATCCTATACAAAATTGTTGATATAAAAACGTTCGACAAATATTCAGTTTTTTGGAAAAGAAATAATTACACACAGTTTTCATGCTGATTTGCGATGTGTCAAAATATTCATTCGAGCGAGTTCAAAATATTCATTCATTAATATACAAAAATTTTTCTAATTTGCTTGTTGAATCGAGAGATATTGTTATTGGTTACAGTCGTTTTAATCAGATAATTCCTTCAATGTGTTCCATTCTTTTCTCAGTATATATTTAAATATATTCTAAAACAATATGAATAAGTTTTAAATTTTAATTGACAATTTAATTAAATTATTCATGTATTTTACACAACAATATTTTTCGATTAAATTTTTTTAAAGGCACTTTTAATTTCAATTAACTATAATTTAAATTTTAATTACAATTTCAATTATTATACCTTAATTCCAATTATTTATATTTTTAAGTAAGTAAGAAAAATTAATTTAAAAATATTCTAAAATACAAGAAAAATATTTCATAGCCTAGGTTATAAAATCAAAAAGAATAGCATTTTTAATTATTTTGTAATATTATCAAATTAAAGATAATATTTAATATGTGAAAATAGCAATTTTTTTACAAGCTTTTGAAAATTTAATGGGGTATACAATACTTCTGCATTTGCATTTCTGATATATGAAACAAGCAATCAATTTTCAATATATATATATATATATATCAAATCCAATATTTGCCTAATTAAAAACTGATTTTAAAGTAATCTTATGTAAATGAAGTCTTTCTTTGAACACATAATAAAATCATTTCTTTTTCAAGCAATAAAGATAATATTTTAATATTACACGCCATTTTTAATAGATTTTAATAAAATTTCGTAATATAATGTATTCCATTTATGAAGTAATAATATTTTTCGATTAAATTTTATTTAATCACTAGAAAGTCTTGAATATAGCAAAAATTAATTTAGAATAATGTTTTTGTTTGTTTCCATGATATGTAATTTTATTTATTTTCAACATTTTACACAATAATCTAGAACTCAATACAAAATTAGAATGCTATTCATATGTTATTCAAATAGGTGCCGATATTTAACCAGTTAATTGGTTTTCGTAAAATGACATAAATTGATTAAGTTAACGCTTACAAACCTTGCATCATTTAACAAATTAAGCACTGCTGTTTGTTCGAACTTTTAATGTATTATAAATCCGACTGCCTTGATACACGCATACATAAATGTCATACGATATTCATCTCATGCAAATTTGTCCGCAATATAATGTAATGAGTTGGATTTTAATCAACTTGTTTACACACTCGTAGTTTTATCAAAATAGGAACTGTAGCAATCATGCTGTGAAATACATTTCAACCACTGAATGGACTACATAAATTTTCACAATATTCTACTAATTTATAAATTAAGCTGTATTTTCTTCATATACGTATAAATTGTCAAATTAGTTCAGTCTTAGCATTCATTGTTGTCATCATGTTACTTTCAATTGCAAATATAGCTAATTTCTTTTATTACTAGCATGCTAAAATTCAAACATAATCAACAGCCTTTTCTGGTGGTTTTTAAAAATCCATAGCGATTTAATCAACAGTCCTGGGTTATGCTATTGAGTCCCCCTAAGAGAGTTGTGTCTTCTTTATCAAAATAAAAAAAAATTAAAATGGAATAAGTTCGAAGATTAAATTTGAAATGGAATAAGTTATACTCACAGGAGATTTCGTTTCTGTGTAGAAATAAAATATGCATTAATTGATATTTCAATTTCATAGGATACTCAATTTGAAAATAAAAACTGATTTTAGTTTGTAATTTAAAGACGGTGTGATTATTAAGATGTAATATTCTCCACATATTTTAGATTGTAATTATAATGATGTTACCGTGTGGTCTAGTGGTTGGAGATTCCTGACCCTGTTACAACATACGCATATGAATTCAGTGAACTGGTGTTCGATTGGATGGTGTGCTGCATTTACAGAACAGTACTTGCGACAAGAGGCTGATGGCCAAGTGACTAGCGCTCTTGCGCTCGGTTCTACAGTTTTGGTGTTCGAGTCACGGCGGTGCAATAGATGTTTGTAGTGGTTCGTAATCCCCTTTAAACAGTAGGTCCCGGTCTAATAAGATTGTAGAGCTCTGGGACGTAGGGTTGACAACCTTGCCCCATAAAAACATCTCATTTTCTGAATCTGTCAGTTTGCGTACGACTTTGGTCCATCATTGAAGCTGTTGTGCCTTTGAAGAAAAATAATCGTAATGATGGTGGGATTTTTAAGATGTAATATTAACCAACGTATTTACATATTTGTTGCTACTAATATTGCAACTATTGAGTTCAGAAAATGACATTTCTCGACAATGTTAGATAATCACGTTTACTTATTTTTTATTATTATCTGATTAATATCTTATTTAATATTATTGTGAAATTGTAGATAAATACAATTTAAATAAAGGATTCAGTTTTCCCTCCATGATACATGAAATTATTTTAACGTATTCTGATAGATAAGTAGGTGAGGGATGAAGCATTCAGCATGTCATCTTTTGATCTTTACTCTAATTTGCATTCTCTTTATAGAATGTGTATAACTAGCTTCTTGATTTTTTTTCAAAAGAATTATCAATGTTTCAAAATGCAACAAACACTTTATACAAGAATTTCAAGGAAAATTAATTATGTTTATATTTACTTAATCTGAAGAAGTCCTTTCCTTTGCTTACTTAATGAGTTGTTACAGAAAATGAACTCTTTGTTGTATCATTTAGTTTTCTGTCAAGAAAATGACTTTGAAATTTTGTTAGCTTCGCCATGTTTTTCTTCTTTCAGTGACTAAATTATTTTTTGCATATGCAGAACTCAGCGCAATTTGAGACAGTTACTGCTTTTTTGATATTTCTCAGCTGAGTTAGTCTTACATTTTTTTTTTTCTTTGTGAGTAATTTTTTTCTTCAGTGATATTTGATTTTGGAGCAGCGGATATTAACATATTTTTTAACATTTTTAACCGGTTTTTTTAATTAAAAACGGAGAGTTCAAGAATATTGTTGAACTTTTTGGACGATGAAATTGATCAAGTAAGTGAAGATAAACTGACTAAATAAAATTTTAATAGTCACAACGACTGTGACATTTTAAATGGACACAGGAGATCTCTGAATGATTGCTTAAATTTACTACCATTACTAGTAAAATTATATGCAATAATGCTATGACAAAAGAAATATTTGGGCAAAGAAATATTGAAAGGCTGTTGGAAATTAAAGGTAGGCAGATAAATAATGAAAGCAAAGAATATTTGGAACAATTTTATCGCCCATTCGAACTTAATTGCTACAGTTATCTTCAGGGAATAATTACAATATTTGAAATCCATACATTGTTTTGATAGCCAAATATGTGTAAAATCTCTTTTAAATTTATTGTTTGCCTTTGATATGACTGATTATAGCAGATTCAACGTTATTCAAGTACCATAGGCTTTCTATTGCACTATATTTACAAAAAAATAAAAGGATGTAAGTCTATATTTCATAAAGTATACAAGTAAAAGATATATAATTCATTTATAAGGAATTTTTAAAATATTTGGTTAATGTTTTAACTGTAATATTAAACATCGGTTAAAGATATTCATTTATCGGTATAAATACATTCATATTTGATAATCTTAATACTATATTATTGTATATAAGATGTACCGCTGCTGTTTCTAGATTCCTCCAAGAAATATTCTTGTTGATAAAATATTTATTTTAAACTTTCTTTAATAGCTGCACCAGCTAAATACTTCGCTGTAGTGTTTTATGTATATGTTCTCAAATCGCATTACGTTGAAATAAAGTATGTTCAGTTTTAAATGTTTTCAGTTCTGTATGTTTAAATGGTGAAAATCGAAAGTGCTTTCTTGCTAGCCCAATAGATACTTTTATTTAATCAGGGTATTTTAAGGAATTGAATTTAAAACATCGCTAAGCATTACTTTAAACTTTCAGCCATTCAATTGGTTTAGCATAGATGGCAAATCGCATTTTCTCAGCGTAATAGATTTTGCACGGAAACGTACACGGTGTGGGTGAGTCTCCTAAATTGTGTGGGAGTTAATGATTTAAGGGTGCACTAAAAATACACTTATGCATTCCTGAAAGTATCTATGGCGTTTAATGACCAACGCCATGACAGTTTCATGTTTCGTCATTCGCGTCTGGTCAATAGCAAAGTCAAAAAATTATTATTTATTAAAATTTTATGATAAAATATTAAAATTAAATTATTTTCTAAGTAGTAAATACGTTAGCAATGATTAATACTGTTTTAAATTCAGTTTAATGTTATTTAATTATTTATTTTCGAATGTTTGGTTGATTGGACGTCATCATTTTTCACTGAAACGAAGCAAATGTAACAGATTTTATTGGACAAAAAACAGAAGGTGGTGAGTTATAATGTCTTTCAAATTATACGGAAATTATACCACACTTGTTGATCGAATCTAAAATTTCTAGAAAATACGTACCAGACAATCTGATTAATCTCCACCAATTATACTAGTTTTTAAAGCTATGAATGTAGACCTGGTGCTTTTTGTTACCAAATTTTCGACGTCTTAGAATCTAAATAATGTGTATTACTATCGTGTAATAAATGAGAATTACCGAAATATAATATCTAAGTGAATTATATGATTAAAATTATATAAAATTTTAGTTGTTATTCTTCTTCTGAAGTATAGCAAAAATCTTGTTTCATTATTTGCACAAATGAAATAACATTACCAGTTTTAGATGTCTATGAAATATTTACAAGGAATAAAAAGACAGTTAATTTGAAAATTTATGGAATATCAAAATGAAATAAGAAATACATAAATAAGCGTTTATTATATTCTATTCTATCTATTCTAACCATAACATTCCTGTATGAAAATTCTTTCAATTGGTTTCATAATTTATCTAATATGTACACTTCAGAACATATACTTGTGATTCGAAAATAAAAATAATATTCACAAATCGACCTTTAAATAATTTATAATAAACTCAATGAAGCAAGACGATAACTTGTAACAAATATTTAAACGATTTTGCATTAAAAATATCAATTTGTAATTTTCTAAATTAAAAATTTTAAGAAACAAAAACTGAATGTTATTTAAAGTTGAAGTTGAAAAAATCCATTAAAGGCTGTTTGCGTAACTGCTTCAAGGACGCAAGCATTCTTCAAAATATTCCAGTCACTTGGAAATTGCACAACCAGTGTTACTGGTCTACCTGTTATCATCCATTTTCCAGCTTACTTTTCATAGTATGTGATAGGATAAAATCGTGTATCACTTGGTTTTCGATCACCACAAGGTACTCTGGTTTTGCTAATCACACTACCCATGATGCTAACTGAAGCGAGAGTAACTTAAAGACGCCATAAATCCTGTAAAGCCTTTCAGAATTACTTAAATAAACATTGTGTCAGCCTTGTTGTGCACCTTGAATCTAAAGCAAAGCACTGAGCTATATAGCTTGTCAAATGGTTCGCTTTATAGACAAAGTTCTCTCACTTTTTCATAGAAAAATGTGCAGATTGTAAAAACACTGTTTAGCATGGACAATTGATACTATTTCATATTTAAGCCAAAAATAGTATATTTTGCTAAAGAAAAAGGGTAGCACCCTGTTAAGACATTCTTTTCTCTAGCAGAAAGTTCTGAATTTCTTGATAAAAATATTTATTTATTTAACTTACAATTTAAAAATTTACACTAAAAGCTTTCATTTTAATCAATTCAAAGATTTAAAATGGCATTTAATTGAGACTTGCTGTTAAAAGAATTAATAATTTAAATAAGGCATCCTTATAATAGAAAGACATTCCAAAATAAGGCAGTTAAACGATTTACATAATGAAGGCGATTTAAAATTTTAATACAATAATGTTGTAGAAAACCGTTATCTCCATAATTAAAAGTCTGAAGTGTTATCAGAATTCAGATAGGTATTAGATTTTCTCGCTTCGATGAATTTTGCAGCTTTAATGAACAATTAATATCACCCAAAAATTAACAAGCCACCATCATACATGATGACGAAGCAAACTCCACAACTCTTAGCTAGTCCATATACTCTCATTAAGGAATGGTTTACGCAAAGCGTTGGCTTTAAAACTATGAAGAACATTATAAGTGAGAGTATGAGAGAGTGATTCAAAAGATTTTAAAGCAGGATGTTAAATCAAATATATAGAAGTCATAGAGTGCGATTTGAACTAAATGCTTTTCACATTGAAAGGTTTTGTGAAATAAATTTTTTAAAAAATGGCTCCAAATTTTGTCCAAACACGACTCCGTATTTAAAATCCATCAAATAAATCTTTCGTAATCCCAAAAGCAGTTAAGTAATTCATGTAAAAGCTATATCATGTTTCAGTGCGTAAGACTTTTGAAGAGGGAATCAAATACTTATCCTTTCAATACACGTTTTGCAAAAATGGATTGCGGAAGAGACTAGCCTATATTCTTGATTTGCCGCCTACATCACTTGAATGTAAGTCCCAACGACAGCACACGCTTTGTCCTTGACATAGTCTCACAAGAACAAATCAAGAGGAATTGCAGCTGCGGAAGGAGGTGTCCATTACAATGGGCCCATTTGTCTAATCTATTGGCTAGGAAGCTTATCATTCAACTATCTTCCGCAAACGATATTACTAAAATGTTAGATTAAATTTGAGTACCATTTGGATTTAATTCGATTTACAAACGAGCATACATCTAAATGTAATATTACACTAGCACACGGTAGCCATTGGGATTTCTTTATTGGGGTAAAAATTCCGTATTTTTATTTGTATTTGCATCACTATTAATTTTAAGAAAAATTTTATTTGCTTTAGCAAAATTCTTCTTTATAGAAGCGTTTCCTTCAACACCGTATTCTAGAACGAATATCACTTAATTTAAGATTAAATTTTCATATTGTATTTCAAAGTCATATTGTATTACATTGTATCCCTGTAATTTTGCAAAAATTCACTCTTCTAATTCATATATTTAATTTATTATTTTTTGGACTAGCATAGTGATTTTATCATTTGTGTAACTCTGCTAAATCTAATTATTTGCATTATTGTTTAGTTATAATTTAAGAGGTAGCTGCCCTAAAGTTATGAAAAATTTCTAATTAGTTTCTTAATATAAATACACATATAAATAAAAAAATAAATTGCACAAACTGTAGCCATTTGTAAATTAAATGAGATTGTGTATGGGTGTTTTTTGTTGTTGTTGAGGTAAAACTCTGTATTTGTATTTGTATTTGTATTTGCTTCAATAATAATTTTAAGAAAATGTGTGTTTGCTTTAGCGAAAATTTTTGTTGTGAGAAACATTTCGTTCCACACCACATTCTAAAACAAACATTACTTGATTTTATATTAAATTTTCAAGTGCATCAAGAGCATATTAGCTCTCCTTCCCCCCCTCCTGTGTTTTCTGCAAAAAAAAGCACTATTATAATTCATATATTTAATTTAATATTTGCTGAACTGGTAAATTGATGTCAACAGTTATATATAGCTGAGAAATCTAACTAATTAAATTCTTGTTCAATTATATATTAAGTGGTACCTACCCGAAAGTTTTGAAAAACTTCTAATTAATTTTTAATTAAATAAAAATAGTTGATATATAATTTTAGACACTGAGAGATTTTTATTCTGAAATTTTTTTTTTTAATTAGAATGAGAACATTGTGTCTTTCTGTTTCCTTTTATTTACATATTTAAGGAGTTAAAATTTGGGATCTTGCTCCTATGGAAGCGATGTGACAGCAGCTAGGAATATGTCCGAAGGGTGCGAGTGTTAGACATCTGGGAGGTGCATCTCAAATAATCCTCAGCAGGTATCCCCAGGAGGATTAATAAAATTCAATTAATATTTTTTGTTGTAGATTGCAAGGTGTGGAAAAAAAGAGAACCGGAGAGAGTCGAGGATGAGGAATGTGGAATTGGCAATTATTAATTATGTTGCATTATTTAATTTGTATATATACACAGTTCAGTCAAATTAATGTTTGTCAAAGGCCAATATATTGTATAGTCTGGCTTTAAGTGGAATGTGGTATTTAAATGGTATTCTTTATATACACTCCACTGCAATGTGCTGCCTTTTGTGATTGGTTATTTCACGTTGACGTCGAAAGTAGGTGGTGGTCACATTAATCTGACTGGACTGTGTATGTGCTTAACATGTGTAATAAAATGTTACTTAGCGTGGGTCTTTTCAGAAACCAATCAGTTTGTACAATAATATATTTAGCAATGTCAATGTGTTTGTACACAGCAATGTCGTAAATAGCTCTCGCTTTATTTAATCACTATATTCAAAACAATATCAAAAATAGTTAAAGATATTTTAATATATATATATATATATATTCAAAATTCGAAGTCCACATGAGCGACAAATCTGAAAACACATACAACGTGTTGTACACGTATATCAAAAGAGACAGCAGAAGTAGTTTAAAATGAAAATGAGTGAATTTTTCACTGCAGAGGGACGAAAAGATTCTTCCAGGAAGTAATCAAAACTCTTCATAAGAAAATAAGGAACACTCCGGACCATTTTAAATGCTCTTTCTAACCGTAGTCAATTTCTTTTTAACAATCATCCCAGGAAAATAATTCTTAATAATTTTTCCAAGAAAAATTGAACCCATTCATAAGAAAATAAATTTAACTTTTTGATTAAATGTCTTTCAAGGAACTCGAACCCTCCGGGTCATTCTAAATGATATTTCTAAACTCAAGTTGACCGGACTCAAATCAAAACTGTTTTGGCGAAGTCTTTGAAAAGTGATTTATTTACGTGATGTGGGTCAGAATTCGTTTTCAAAGGACAATGACATAGAGAAGAGAATTTTACAAAAGGGCGTATTTAATATTTCATCTCGAATACAGTATCTAGTGAATATAAGTTAAATTTTGATAATAATTTTGAATCGGAATACATTTCTTTAGAACATATAAAAATAGAAATCAGTGTTTCTAGTGCCATGGGGATTTTTGTATAGTATGCTTAATGAAAATCCCTTTTCATTATTTACAAATATTTCACAATTCACTTTTATTTAATAGTCTTTATTTTTCATCATCTACTTTTAATATCTAAAATGTTTTCTCTTTCTCTGTTCTCCTGTCTTCAATTGACCGTCTTGATGTTATCCAACGTATTCTATTATCACCCTTCTCTTTTATTCTGTGTGATTGTACCACGAAATCACAGACAATGACATCTCAAAAAAAAAAAAAAAACAGTTACTACTTAAAAATCGACATAACAAAGTTTTTATGTTGTGCAGGTTATATTTACGCATTTCAAACTATTTGGTATGAGGTCATTCATCAAAATAACTTTAGGAATGTGACACATTCGGTGCTACATAGGGGACATCATCAGGAAAGGAAATTACGTCGCATCCACATGTTTGGACTAATATCACTCAAGTATTGTATTGAGATGCTCATATCTTCCTGTGTTTTCTTTGAACTCATTTGAAGAACTTTCTGATCAATGGATTTAATGGGCTTATTTCAGGAGTAGGCAAAACAGCTTTGGGTTTAACTTCGTTGGTCGAGTTTTGAAAATACGCTCCAATGTTTAAAACGCAAATACGTTTTCCACCAGGCCACTCCGGTGCTCCGTTAGATGCATAATAATCCTGTGTTGCATGCTTTTACCTCACTCAGTTCTGCGTTACTTTTTACTACTTATTAATCTATTACAGGTTTTAAACCAAAAAAAGCTCCAACAAAGATATATTTGAAGTCAAAATTAAAGAAATAGAGACATTCGAACATAAATATAATTAAAACACAAAACTAATTTGACAGCCAGACTCGTTGCTAGACATGCATAGTTTTTCCTTTATTATCTCGCACAAAAGTCATTTAAAAAAAAATTATTATTTGTTATTTCTCTCTCTAAAAGATTTAAAAATAAGATAGTGCTGCAAGTTCAGAATTAATTAATGCTCTTGAAAATTAATGCTCTTTCGTTTTGTTAAAGCTTTTATCTTTGATGAAAAATTATTATTAGGGGAAAAGGTCAAATGGTGTTTATGGGTGATATTTGTGGATAGTCACTAACATTCTATTTTTATATATAACACAAGAAATATATTTAAATAAAATAGTAATCAAGAACAAATTACGAATTTTTAGGATTTTCAAGAAATAATTTTCGCAAAGTTATAATTATTGCAAAATGTTCTATTAATGTCAACTTTACAGTATTCTACTGCAAATCATCATAAATTGTATTTTGATAGTGAAAATATTTGTATTTACATTTTGATACAATGAGGCACTAATTTTTTATTTTCAAAACTAGAAAATAGAGCTCCTGGTGTCAAATTAACATGCTATTATACAAGGATTTCATTTTTTTGTAAGTGCATCACAGTGAACTCACACTATACTCACATTAAAATAAACGACTCCAATGGTGGTATGTTTGCAACTTTCTCCTTTTTTTTCTTCGTGTCCTATGGAAGTGCTGCCTGATGTCCAAATGACCGTTGGTATCACTGGCTTCAGATACGAATCCAGGTGGTGGCATGGATGTTTGTGAGTGGTTCGGAATGCACGTTAAACAGTAGGTCCAGTCTAATTACTCTGAAAGGTGCAAAAATTGTCGATTGGGTGAGAAACTAAACCTATGGAGGAACAACCTTGCTTACACATTAAGAACTACCATATAAACATAGACATGGAAACTTCCGTCGCTTTGCAATAGCTTATCGTGTTTCTAATTAAACTAACACTCCGTCCTTTGTTTAATGAACAAAAATTTAATTATTATTAAACATTTACCTCCTGGTGTAATATAATTAAATTGTAAAGAAAAAAACACTCACTTTCTATATTAAATGTTCTAATTAGCTTGATGTACACAAAAATATAAGCATGACTAGAGAGAGATGTTGAAAGTCCAAGTGTGAATATTATATTATGTTAAACATTTTATCAAGGGCCTGAATGGCCGAGTGGCTAGCGCTCTGCCGTTCGGTACCACAGGGTTCGAGTCCCGGCGGTGCCATGGATGTTTGTAGTGGTTCGGAATCCACTTTAAACCGTAGGACCCGGTCTAATAGGATCGTAGAGCGTTGAGGGGATATTGTTACTCCGCGTCCGTGGCTATCTTTAAGTTATACTCGCCCTCTGGGTAATACAAAGTGAGTAACGTCTGTGCAGCGCTTACCTTAAGGCATCGAAACCAAGCTGACTAACTGTTTGCCAGCTGCATTAGAAAGAAAAAAACAATTTATCAATTCTCCAAACAATCAGTTTCCTTTGTTATGGTTTACTAAATCAATATCTGCTTTTACCCACCGCATTCTAATCGATTGCCAATTCTTGTACGTTGTTTTGAACAGACTAGTTGTAAATTGGATATTCCTAAAATTCTTCAAAAATTTTGCTTCAGAACTTTTCTTTTGTATTGTTTAGGAATGAATTTTAAATATGTTCATATTTCTGTTGCATATTCCTTAATTTTACACACGCCTTTATCTGTTCTGACTTACCATTGAAAGCTTTCGAAACTCTTTAATTGAAATTATTTCGGGTCTTCTTTTTACTTTTCAGTCAGTTTTGTTAAATAGCATTGTTCCCGAGCAACAGTTGAAAATGTATTGTTGTAAAATAACTGAAGTAATTTTGAATATGTATCGTAAAATAGCTGGCGCCTCTGGTGAATATATGTATTGTTGCGAAAAACCGAGATTAACTGCTAAACAACAGTTTCCTTTCATTATATTTTATTTCTAATCAAAATATTATTTTCAATGGCTTTATAAATTCCTGAGAAAATTTCAGTTCGGTTTTTATTCCTATAGTTTATTGTTTTCTCTGGTTATGCTCCATTAAAAAGATATCACAAATTCAAAAATTCTAATTTCAAAAGTATTTTCAGTTGTTATTATGGAACAACAATTTGGATTCCATTGTTTCATGTATGTTAATGATGTCTCTTTCAGATGCTATTGCTTGAATGTTATTTTTGTAACAACTATTCTGTTATATAGTTTTATAGAACAGAGCCCCAGTTTTATAATATTTGTACCGAACATTTTCGTTTCGAAGTACGCTTCTTTTTTATGCAACAAAGTTACTATTGTTTTTCTCTTTTTATTGATTTAATATTTTTCAGTTTTTTTCAGTTATTCAAAATGCATATTGAAGCGTTGATCCTAATGTGAATATTTTATATCGACTTGAATTAAAATAAATATTCATGCACTTCGCTGTATAAATTCGAACTAATTTCTTATTAAATTCGGTGCTTATTTTGTTCTTTGTTTCTTATATTACAACTTTAGCTGCTGTAACTTTAGGTGTTATGCGTTACGAAGTCTTTCAAATTGTGACCAAATATGATCAAATCTGGTAACTGTGGTGTAAATTTAATCTTGTCCTTATAGTTGCAAAGCAATCACAACACATTCCAGGCAATACGCTTACACATGAAAATATTCTGCAAGTCGAGAATTTCGGCTGATGATTGAAAATTTTAGTTTAAGATGACGATATATGCATATTTAAAGAACTTAAAAATAATAAATTCGAGTTTATTTATTTCTGTGTATGACATGCACTGCACATCAAAACTTTCTCTTCGTTATATTAATATATCTGTAAGAGTGAACGATATCCCTTACTAACTATTTCTGTGCAATTATATTGTAAATTCTGTTATACCGAATCTGGTGCTGAGTCCTTTTTAATTTTGCTCAATCCCGGTATTCACAAACTTAGTTAGTTTTTTTTGTATTTACTAAACTCAAGAGCCAAAACATTATGAAACCCCTTATTCTTTGCAATGAACTCGCCTGGATGATGTGGAAGGCAAGGTTGTAGTTATGAAAAAGTGTAATTTTCTGCTATTGGAGAGTCTGTTATTCATGTATTTGCATACTTCTTTAAAGTGATCCAATATTTTTCGGATTTATTATATATATATACTCATAAATAATGGCTCCATAATATTTAATAAGATTAACTCGTGGGTTTAAAGAACATAAAAAATCAGTTGATAATACTTCGATTTTGTTTCATTATTTATATGACGGTGAAAATAATAGACGGTGGCACAATGTCCACACGCTATCAAAAAAAATGTTCAAGATTTATCAAATTGAATGGACCGGAAGTACAGACGGACTGGCATACACATTTAAAAACGAAACATGATACAAATTTATTAAAGAGGAAAGAATCTAATTGCTTGAAGATACAAACTTAAGCACAGTTTCTAAGTCCAAGCCATCAGGGATTTTAGATTTTTTAAAAAAAAACGATAATTTGGATAAAATTATAAGTAAAATGACAGCATTCAGATGGTTTGCCATTTCGCCGAGTGTTTTTGTAATATTTACATCTTCTGATAAACCTGGCCCTAAAAAAAAAACACCCGTGTTTTCTATTTTTCTAAAATTTCTACTACCGGTATTAAAACCGGTACCCGTGGTTAAGATCTAAAAAATACCGAATACCGGTATTGAATCTTTTGGTCCGATATTGCAACCCTACATGTGCAATATATTTTCCTGTTATAGAAGCTCTGGTGCTGAAGAGTTTAAAGCTAAAATTGTGTTGGAGGTCCTAATGTGTAGTTAGTTTTTTATGTAATATATCAATATATCTATCTATCTCATTTCATTAAAATAGGATTAGTAGATGTTTGGAGATAATCGAAAGTGAATCAAAGGTGAAAATTATCTTTTGAACCCCAGTGTAATTTATCATTTGTCTCATATTTAAAATATGCCATTTTTTACAATTTTATAATGAGAACACCGCTTGCGGTCGAAATTGGTTCATAGTGAAATGAAAGAATGTCCATCGCATAATTTGAATCTGGGAAATCCTCACACTTCATTTATCTATTGAAAGGCAGCCTGATACACTTTTAACCTGCATGTTGAAAATTTCTATTTGAAAACACATTTTCATTTCGATTCGTCTATAAAGTTTTGAACCCGGATAAGGTTGACATTCCTCAGTTAAGAAGCGCAGTATGCTTTCCATCATATCACTGCATAACCTCAAATTAAATTATAACCATTCTCATTTGCAGTATATTATATGTTTATTACTGAATTAGACACACATATTTAAATGAGTTGTAAACTAATAATCCATATTGAATTCATATAGAGTTGAATTTATATATAAGTTTTTGGTTTTTTTTTAAATGGCAGATTATGAACAGTTACATCAAAAAAAGAACAACAAAAAAAAGCATATTCATACATACTCAAAATAATTGCAAAACATGCTGAGACAGAGTTCTTTAATCTAACAATAATGCCAAGTTAGAATTTAGCAAATATTTAAATGAGTTGTAAACTAATAATCATGTTAAATTAAACAGGTAATAATTATATAAAAATAGACATTGTTATTTGATACATAGTCATATAACTATTTTTATACTTTACGTAAACAGAATTAAAAAATCATCTTGTAAACCTAAGCTTATAATCATTTAAACAAAAATATCTTAAATTTCACCAAATGTTATTTATCTTATATTTTATAATAAGTTATAAATTTGAAAATTTTATATACATACAACACTTAAATATCTATACACAGTGAATTAATAATTCTCTCATAAATCCACGTCTAATTTTTGTGACACTGCTGTAATTTCAGAGGTTTCTTAAACTTTAATGTGATCTACATAAATAAAAAAAAATATATTCTTATAGATTCTTTCAATATATTTTTAAATTGATTTATAACCATGATGTTTTTTTAGATGCAACAAAAACAAATTAAAAAAAAATAAAAATTAAATTAAATTAACTAATAAAGGATTTAAAATTTCTTATTGCTAACTGTTTAGCTCAAAAAATACGATAAGATAATAAACATATAAAGATTTATTAATTTTAAAAATTTATATACTCTTATAATTATATTAATAATTAAGCAACAATTGATACTACTCAAAATAAACTATCATATAAGTATATATTTCATATAAATATACTATAAGCCAATTCCATATAAATAGAACTAGAAATCATCTTTACTACATAATTAATATAATTTCTATTGAACTATAAATATGCCTTAAAAAATATTTTTCTGCATTTTAACTTACAAAACAAACGTTGTTTCTGAAGAATAAAAATATATCTTAGCATATACTAAGTAAATACAATACAACTTAAAAAACTAAACTATGCTCACAAACAAAATACATTTTATAAAATACTGGGGTCAATAATTTATGAAAAAAAGGTTCCATATATAGTAATAGATTAAATTTTGAAAATAGAGTTCAATTTTTACAGACAAAAGTTCAAATAATATTACTTTGTAATTTCATCTAAAGCACTTTTATCTCAGACAAAGGAAATTTGTAATTCATGAACCACTTTATCTGCGAAGTTATATGGCAATAAGATATGAAGTCAATTTCTCCGAAAAAAATATTTAGCTTGACACTGCATTGCATTTACTCGAAATGTCTTGTTTTATGAGGAGTAGTTATTTATTGAAGAAGTTGGCCATCATTGAGATACACAGTCAATTTTCCCCAAAAAGATCTCATTTAGCTAGAATGCTGTATCACATTTTGAACGATACCGTCTCGTTTTACGAGACGTAATCATTATTTAAGAAATAATCTGATGCTGAAATACGAAGTCCAATAAAAACGTCATCTCCAAAATGATTCCATTTAGTTAGAAGCTGCATCACATTTTCCTTTAAATTGTCTCGTTTTAGAAGATTTAGTAACCTAAACTCATGTTTGTGAAAATTGCAACACCATGAAGGACTTACGCGAGTGAGCTGAAATTTTCAGGAAATGCACATTTGCGCATGATATGCAAATGATTAGAATTTCAAATCCGTAGCGCATGCGTATGTTGAGCAACGCCCTCTGAACGGCGGATGGATCCGAATAATTAAACGGCTGTAGCGAGTCGTGTATGGTTATCGGTGGTTATCTGCTAATGGTAAACGTTAGCTCCATCGTTACTTATGCCTCTTCGACGAAAGAGAGCGAGATTTGAACAACTTACAGAGTTTGAACGGGGGAGAATCATCTGGCTTCGTGAAGCTGGATTGTCTTATCGTGCAGTAGCCGCTCGTGTGCAGCGTAACAGCAGCACAGTGATGCGTCTTTGGAAGCAGTGGACGGACGAGTGTCGGACAACTCGTTAATCCGGGAGTGGACCCCGAAATGTGACGTCAGCTCGTGATGATAGACACCTGGTCCGCATGGCGCTGACGGACCGTGCAGCTTCCTCTAGACGGTGGCAGCACAGTGGTCAATAGCTACAGGTGTTTCATTGTGTGCTTCATCAATTCGTAGACGTCTGCTGTAGCATGGACTGCGCGCAAGGACTCCTTTATACAGGATCCCTCTCACGCTAAACCATCGCCGCCTGCGGCTACAATGGGCCGCTCAGCATAGAGACTGGCGTGCTGATTGGCAGCATGTCGTGTTTTCTGACGAATCCCGCTTTAATTTGTGGTACCATGGTGGCCGCATTCGTGTCAAACGCTATGCCGGTGAACGCCAACTTCCGGAGTGCATTATCGAACGCCACAGTGGAAGAACACCCGGAGTTATGGTCTGGGGTGCCATAGCATATCATGGACGATCTCAATTGCTAAGAATTGTGGACAATCTGAACAGCAACCGGTACATCAGTGAAGTTCTACAGCCCCAAGCTGTTTCCTTCCTTCAAAGCTTGCCAGGCGCTGTATTTCAACAGGACAATGCCCGCCCTCATATCGCTAGGACTGTTCAATCTTCTTTGCAACGCGGCAGGTACAGCTTCTTCCTTGGCCTGCGTATTCCCGGATATGTCGCCGATTGAACATATGTGGATTTCGTTGGTCGGCGTCTCGTCGTGATCCTCCTTCTGTTGCTTCTGCAGACGAACTTTGGGTGCGCATAGAACAATATGGAATGCTCTTCCTCAGGCAGACATTCAAAATTTGTTTGACTCCATGCCACGTCGTGTAGCAGCCCTTATTGCTACACAAAATACTGATTCCGATCTCTTGTTATTGTTTGTTGGCTTTGAACATTTAATCATTTATTTTGTTTATTAATCCACTATCATTATACACTCAACTGTGTATTAAATTTCATTTAATTATGACGATTCCTTCATGGTGTTGCAATTTTCACAAACATGAGTTTATATAAAAAATCGGTTATCATAAGGATATAAAGTCTATTTCTCCATAAAAATCCCATTTTCCTGAGTTATAATTGTTTTTCATAAAATTGTAGTCAATCTTTTACAATTAAATTCATCGTTATAGCTTTGCGAGGTAACTTATATTTTAATCTTAAGGAAGATAGGTACATACTGAAATTCTAAATATTCATCTAGTAAATTCGTTTATTAATAAATTTTTTTATTAATATAATTTTTCTTTGATTTTTTCTAAATTTTCTTATAAATCACTTGAAATCATTAGATTTTGTAAAGAGATTTAACTGAAGAACGTGTACGGGAGCTCTATACAATAAAATATGTTGTTTTCTTCTATAAAAAGAGATCAACAAGATTTTGTTGTTCTTAATGATTGGACTGGGGATTACATTAATAATATCAAACAATGTAGATTGATTTTGTTATTATTTTAAAAGTTGGTGCTTTTCAAAAGCATTCAATAAGTCATTTTTTGTCATTTTTTCTATAACATCGTTAAGGGAATCTAATAAGATGTTGCTGTGTCATTGTTCAAAAAGGCTTTTTATCTCCATCAACAACATTCAATAAAACGTTGCTGTTATTTGTACTCTTAAGTACTTTCTTCAGCAAAAGCATTCGCTAAAACTATGTTGTTAGAATGAAAAAAAGTGGAATTATTTACTGATGATGTTGCTTTTCCATCAGCAACAGTTTGCAGTAATAATTTTTTTTCATTATTGTCTTTAGTACATTTTTCTCCAGCAGTAGCATCTAGTGAGACACTAATAATAGTATTAAGTCGTTGTCATAATAAATATACAAATGTTTTTAGTATTTTCCATTGTCATTATCCAAAATATGTCTTTAAATATGACAATAAGTATTTGATATGTTTAATATTTAGTACTCTTAAATGATTTCGATACAAACACATATCCAAAGTTAAAAATCAATAACAAAATATAATAGGATAAAGTTTTTACTATTTTACCATTGTTTATAAATAAGCTCGAAATTATATATTTTGTGCTTATTTATAAACAATGATATAAATATACTACAAATTCACAAAACAACCAGCCATACGCTTTAAAAACTTAAAATGAAGTGCAACAAAGTATAAGTAATTTATCAGAATTATCATTTCAAAATCATCTTATTCAGTTGGTGAAACCATTGTTTCACTAAAATTTCTTTCTTAATGTCATTTGTAATAGAATTCCCATCAATACTTACGAAAACAATACCGGTTACATTATTACTAAACAAGAATAGAAGAGAATATAGATAGAAAATTATTTAAACAAATATAATTTTCACCAACTTTAAATAACAAATATAAAAAAAAAAAAATTAATATTTCGGATATAAAATAAAAATGCATAATTTATACAAAAACGAATATATTTTTAATTTCTTAAGCCATAAATTATTCTTGTTCATACTGAATAATTACTTTATGCTAGAAAAAGCTAACCAACGAATTGTTGATTTCATCAATAATTAAATATTTATTGCTGTTTTTAAATAAAAAGAACAAGTTAATTTTTATTTTTAACTTTTTGTTTTTCTGGTTGATTAAAGTGTTTCTCTGAAGCAATATGATGTTTTGTTTTTTAGCATTTTTGCAAGCAACATTTAATAAATAACTGATTTTCAATAAATAAATAAATTTAATCAATTTAATCAGGATTTAGAACTTATTGTAACTTACATTTTTCTCTAATTTCATTAAAAATGCATTGAATAGAAAGCATAAAAAGTGTAATTGCATTGAAAGAGCTGCAGTTTTTATATTCTGAGCTTTTGTCAATGAAATGAAATAAATGAATATAAATGCAAGTAAATTTTCTTATAGTTTTTGAAGAATTGCTGTAAATTTTATACATATCTGAAAAATGATTTCAAACATGTTTTGGAACAGTGGAACTTAAGAATCGATCACATTACCCATTTGGATGCGTATCATTGTGGATTTTTTTTTCCCGAGCAGAAAGCAGTTCATTTTCAACAATGTTTTGATTTTGATTTTTTCCGATTAAAAGGTTGTTTTTTTCCTGCTCTTTCGCCCTTCCATTACATTTTTCTTAAGCGTGCTCTCTACAAAAGTTGCTATTTTTTTAAAAGATTACATTTCCTTAACTAACAACTCCGTCTTTTGCCAAAGAGAACCAGGCTCATCCTGTACTATGATTATTTTTTTAAGTATACAGCGTTTGAAATTTAGTACGTTCTTTAAATTGAATAACGTTAAAGGATACTAAGAGTTTTCCTCATTGCATTTTTGCCCGTTTCTTGTCTTATAAAAGCTGTGTTTTATTTAAAATAATTTTTATGGCAAAATTTTTCACCAAACCACAAGCAATTTTTATGGCAAGAAATATTTTTTTCATTTACTTATAAAAAACACCAATAGATTAATAAACAATTATTAAAGAATGCACAAAAATAATCATTTATAACAATAAATAAATTAATTAATAATAAAAAATAGATTGATAAACAATTATTAAACTCCAATAGATTAATAAATAATTATTAAAGAATGCAGAAAAATAAATATTTATAACATTAAATAAATGAATTACTAATAAAAAATAGTTTAATAAACAATTATTAAACACCTATAGATTAATAAACAATTATTAAAAATGCAGAAAAATAAATATTTATAACAATAAATAAACGAATTAATAAATAAAAAATAATAAATAATAAATAAATAAATATTAAGCACCACTTAAAAGCACCAATGTTTAACCAAAAAGAGAGAAAGGAAAAAATTGATTTAAACCAAATTGAATATAATTGGAAAACAACAGAAGTGCATTACAAAATATGTAACTTCTATGAATTAAAAAAGTACTATTCAATAAAATTATTGCCTAAAAAGATCGACAAATTGAAATTAACTAGGACTTATCAACATGTATTACATATATATAGAATAATTGTTTTAGAAATCAATATAAAACGATTAACATAGAAAAACGAGTTATTCAGGGATATCTGTGTTGCAAAAATAATTTTATTGCAATAAAGTTCTGGGGGAAGATAAAAAATTCTTTTAAATTTTTGCTTATTCTTTATTTTTCTTTAATTTTACCTTTTTAAAGACAGTTTATATTTAAATTGTGTTGCTACTAGTATGTTTAACCCACATTCACTGGTAGCATTAAATTGCTGCAAGGTGTTTTTAATAATCAGTTACTTAACATGGAATGAATGAAAAAAATTCTGTATTTAATATTAATGTATTCAGTACCTTTACTTTAAAAAATATCTCAGTGATTTTTTTTTTTTTTTTTTTGTATTTATTGTTAATGCTTTTTTTTTTCCTTTGATTTAGCAAACACAAAAATATATAATTTCACTCAAGTCGGGAAACGCCAGTCTTATTTAACATTATAAAAAGAAAAGATGAAATATTAACTATTTCAGACACAAGTAGTAATTCCTATGTTTCAGTAATATTTAACATACCATGATAAATAATTCCTAAAACCCTGTTTTGAAAATTTTTAATTTTGAAATGAAGACTAAAAAAATACGTTTGCTATTAAATGTTCATAAAATTTTCAAAGCTAATGTTAAAGTTGCCTTCAAATTAATTAAAACCACAGGTACTCCTTTTTTTTTTAAATTTATTCTAAAATTGTTTGGAAATAAAAGTATTTTTAAATATTCAACATACGTTTACCTTAGACTAGCGTCAAGAGGTGGATTGTTTTTACAGCTTAGCTGAATGATCAAAGCGCAACATACAAATTTTCTTAAACAGGAAAATAGCCATTTCTTTCTGAATTTGGGGAGTTCAACATAAAACTGATATTAAAAATGGCTTCAGTACATGCGGATGAAATCGGTTTCATCAGAATTTTTGAAGTATAGCTGAAAAATTAACTATGGAAATATACAAATTTATATAATGTAACTTACAAATTATAAGAATTTGTAAATTATATAGAAACATTCATGTAAAGAAATGCACTACAATATATATCTCATATATTAGAAAGTAGATGAAATGTGTAAACTTTTATATGCATAACAAAGCTTTAAGAGTAAGATATAAAAACAGGTATATAACCGGTATTATATAACGTATTTTTAGAAACCTATTTCTAAAGATATTAAAGTTTTAAGTCTTTAATAACTACTATGGAGTAAAACCTTTTGGTGCTGTCTGTAGACTGTCAGGCTGTTCGTACTGTTTTCTGCTTTCTTTTAAAAATAAAAATGTGATAGCTATTAGTTGTACGCAGTGGTTTCTATGTGAAAGAAATGATTGCAATGAATTTGAGTTTTAGTTAAACGCATTACATTTTTAGACTTATGATATTATGTAAATGCATTAATTCTGCTGCATATGAAGATGGTACCTTTAAAAACCCAACAATGTTCAAACAATTCTTTAGTGAAAAAGGTATATTATATTTATTTCGTATAAATTTAGAAATCAAGACAAGCCTTGAGCCTCACATATATGCAATATTCCTTGTTAAAGCAAATGTCTCATGTGGCTGCTATGACAAAAAAAAAAATAACAATGCCATTTGCTATTCCTATGATTTGGAAATAATCATGTAAATAAACTATTACTTCTGCAGGATTTCCGAGCTCGTCATGGAAGAATCGTACGGAAAAAAAAAATCGAAAGGGCAGTACTCGAATATTCCATCTGCTATGCGTTCAATTCCCCATGGTGAAGGGTTTCCCATTCGAGGAACCCCAAATGAATTCTTCGTTGATACAGAGGAAAATCAAGAATCAGTTTCATGTGATGCTCTACAATCGTCAAAATCTAGTGCTGAATATAATAATTATTTTATACTTACTCCGCAGATTCTGTCTCAAAAGGACTGAGTAAAATTGTTACAGATCTAGAGCTGCCAAAGACTAAGACAGATTTACTTTCATCGAGACTATTAAAGGAAGATGTCAGTGTGACTTCGTTTCGCAATCCCCATGAGCAACTACTGCCTTATTTTATACAGAGAAAGAAACCTTATTTTAGTTTCAGACGACAATGGAACAATGGTGGCTCTCAAAAATAGAGCATGACTCTTCACAACGATTGTTATTCATAAATTCATCCAGAACAAATCTCAAGGCAATATTGCTGTTTTAAGAAAACCAACTTCCTTTAATATCAGGTGGGTGATATGTATCTTTGAAAGAAACTAATGAAAACTAAAACTTAAAAAACAACTTAACAAGTGTTTTTAATACAACAAGTGCAACTGACATATTTTTATGATTTGAAAGTGATAACTTTTCTCACGTGTACGAAGTACTGCTGTAGTTTATGTGAAAAAACTGTAAATCCAAAACATTTTATTATGGGGAAAAAAAAACGACTAAAAAAACATATGAAAGTACGAAATTCACTATAAATAGAGGCGAATAAAATATTACTACCAGCCTTGGAAATAAAACATTACTTAATGAAAACTTTGTGAAAATCATTCTCAAGAGAGAAAATGCTTCACTACAATGCTGGCTTATTACTATTGCAGAATTTTCAATGATGATTCTGAGAAAATACGTAAATAACAATCCAATCGATGTTATTAGAGTGAACAGATTAGCAGATACCACATTGTTTTATATTGTAAATAAGTTACAAATATTTTAGGAAAGGGGAAAGGATTGCAAATTTCCATTGTCATATTCAGTTTCAGCAACACAAAATAAGTAAGAAATGTCTATTTTAGTCTCAGACAAAAAAATTAATTTAAATTTGTTGCCTTGTGTAACTGAAAGTGTATTTGATGCATACGTTTAAACAAATCACATGTTACTAGCACATAAAATATTACAATCCCTTTCTTTATGTCCTTATGTTTAATGGCAATTAAGTGAAGAAAATATGCGACTCAACATGATACTTTGTTTCCGTTAACATTTATTTGTGAGCAGTATGTTTATACAGAGTGAGTTCTTGATTTTCGAATTTTTTATTTGTTCTTTATTTGTCAAGCATCAGATGTTCATTCGCCTTTGAAAGAATAGATATATCTCAAATGAAGCACTGCTCAGAACGAGCCACGAGAGGAATGTTGCACTTCACCCCAAACTGCACCAATGCGATTTGGAGTAAATATTTTAAAGGATGATGATATCAAAGATGTTAGCATATTAATAAAAAAATTCATTTTATTTGCGGAAATTTTCATAATATTATACGTTTTTTTTTTATTTTGATTGAAAAATTATTTAATTTTAGCAACAATGTTTCGAATTTACTAAACACTTACCCTTAAAATACATTTAAATATTTAAAAATATTATTAAATATTTCAATAAATATAAAAAACAATTTTTATGTTAATAAATATTTCATTACTCACAAAATTGTTATTCAAATTATAAACTTGGTCAGACAGGAATAATAGTGCAGGTAATATAATGAAAATTAGATATCAGTCGGATAAAATTTATGAAATAAAGAAATGAATCATTTGTCTTAAATGTATGAAATATATATTCTGTCATTAAACTATAATGTAATAAGTGATTAAAAAAATGTTTTATTATGCTTTTGTTTTAGTTTTCAGCATTGAGATTTTACTCTTGAAACAATTTCAATCATAAATATATAGAATGAAACCTATTTGCATAAGATGTAATAAATTTTTTTTCACCAAAATGGATGAATGTTTCCTGAATGTATTATAAAATCATGTTCGCACTTGTAAATTTAATATTCAACAGAGTTTCAAAAATCAAGTCTTCCTTTTCCTTTGGCAGTATGGATAAACTTTGAATATTTTTTTAGGATTCATAAAATAAGGAATGAACACAAAAAAGGTGAAATAATATATCAAATATTACGTTATGAAGTAAAGAAAACTTGTTCCTTTTTACATTGCAAAGAAACTACTTTTCACTCTATAATGCAGTTTCATCTAAAAATAGTTTCCGTCTTTAAAAAAAAAAAAAATATTTTTATTTCCATGCTCCACGTTTTTCGAATAATAATTTCTTGCTGATGTGTTTTCGACTTCAAAAGATTTTCGCACATCTTCGTTTTTTTTATTCGGTAAAATTCTTAAAAATTATATTCCCTTTTGTAAATTTTTAATGTTTTTAAATAGTTGCAAATATAGCGAGATATACATAGCTATTAAATAATAGATTACATACAATCTTCTGATAGCTGTAAAACTCTTTTCTCTATTACTTAAGGATGAATAAAATCTGAAAAAATTAAACATCCTTTACATTTAAAAAATTGATCCATTAAAAAAAAACAGCTACTAAAATGTATTGAAATTTAGTAAAGATTTTATTTTCACATTTAATAATGCAATTTGTTTGCACTGACTAATTTATATATATTTCAAAAGATTTCTTTATATTTCAGATTTTTATATTGTATAGTATGTCCAGAAAAAGAATAATAAAACAGTCTGGAATAGGTTTAAAAAACATTAACAACAAAATGGTCAAGATTAAAAGATTCTTACTTCAAAAGCATTTAAAATGTATTGAAAATAATGGTTCTATATTTACATTTAATAATGTTATTTTTTTGGACTGGCAAGTTTATATATATATATATATATATATATATTTTATATATATTTATATATTTATGTTCAAGTTATATATATATATATATATGTTATATATATATATATTAATTATTTACTTTATAGCTTTATATATTAGATGTCCCGAAAAAAGGAATAAAACAGTCTGTGATAGATTTCAAAATGGAATTGAAAAGAAAATTGTCAAGATTAAAAGAAAAGAATTCTTGCTTCCAAAAACCAATGCTTTTATCATGAGGGAAGAAGGAGGAATAATATAATCGGCAAATAATATTTAAAGTAAGTGCAAGAATCATTGGATTAAATAAAAGTTTCTTTCATAAATCGGGAAATTACATAAAAAAGGGAAATTTTTGTAATCGAATAAAGTAAAGTAAAAAAAAATATCTATGTCGATGCAAAAATGCATCGTAGTTTATTTTAGGACTCAGAAAGTCCGATCGTATTACCTTGAAAGGTTTATATTTACAGAATTTATCAAAAATATTTCACAGTAAAAATTTAAAACAAATTTAATTTATTTGGATATTTGTAAATGAAGGTGGGTTCAGAATGCATTTTGTTACTGAATTAGGGTACTACTTGAAAAATCTTATATCTCATTTATTAGAAAGGTTTCGAAGAGCACTTCAGTAATGCAATGAAATGCGTGGGTTTGTGTATGATTAGCAGCTGATTTGATTGGTGGCATTCTGTTTCATTTATTTCTGATAAAGTGCATTACTGTAAGGACAGTGCTATTATCGTCCCACATATATAGATAGAAAGAGACATTTTTGATTTCGATTTTTATTTTGATGATTTGTTCAATCCCAATTTTAAAACTTTTTTTTACCACTTATCCCTGTTACATTAAAGAGCCAACAATTTTTTTTTTCAGTAACTTAGTATTTCAAATATATACCACGAATAACGCCTAACACGTGGGGAGCAGATGTAATTGCTTAAAGCTAGAAATGATAAAAGCCACTGGACACACATTTCAGTGCCATAAGAACGGAAGTCCATATAACTCTTATTTAGCCTTTCTCTTCATATAGTGCATATCAAAGTATGTATTTGTAGCAAAAAAGAGCTTTTTACACAGATCACAAATAAATTAAAGAATATAAGTTATAAATAATTATAATAACAATATATATATATATATATAGACATGGATATTTGTAATGATTCAGAATCCACTTTAAACTGTAGGTCACGGCCTAATATGACTTTAGACGTTCGGAGTAAGGCTAGCAATCTTACCCCCAAAGAAGGAAACATTGGCTCTTTCGTAATCTACCCGTTGACAGAAGGCTTTGGTCAAGCAAGGGGCTGCTGCGCCATTGAAGAAAAGAAATATATATAAGCTCCTAACAACCGATAGCAAACTAGGGTAATGTGCATCTAAATGGTTTCTACTATTATGTTTCGATTGATAGATTTCAATGAATCATTTTTCTCTTAATTTGTAATATAAATGTATATTTAAATATTCGCGCCTGCGCGGAACCCCTAGCTGCGAAAAAGGTGTAAAAAGTGAAAAAAGTGTAAAAGTGTAAGGTATGCGCCTGTGTGCTCAGAAACCCTAGCGGTGAAAAGCATTTGTGTTAGTGTCATGCATGATCGGAAAGAGTGAAATAGCATGACTGCGAATGGCTATGGCTTTAAAGTGTAATAAATGAGTTTATTTAATTTTGATTATGGATGATTATTTAGAAAAGTGATTCCCAATTATACAGTTTACTGTGTGTTATAGTGCGAGAACATTACATAGTATGATGCTATGAATCTCGGTAATATAAAGTCGATAGTATTTTTTCAAATGCAAATTTTTATTTTGGGTTAATAGATATCTCTGCTTTTGCTATTTAATTTGTGATTTATAAATATCCACTTGTTATTCCCAAAATAGGAGGAAAGGAGCTTAAATTTGGCAAATAGCTCCCATAATTTTATAAATGTTAGAAATTATATTATTTGCCCAAGGGACGATATAGACCTAAGAATGTTCCCTGATGGAGTAATTGATCTCAATTAGGTTTGCGTCTTAGAAGATTTGCGGGTGCGCCCTATGGTACTCAGAAATATATGTGCCCAGATATAATAATAAATACAGCTATTTTATTACTTGTCCGTTCCCTGTTCAAAGACAGCTTACGTAGTAAACCACAAACTTTCTTTTTTTCATTTTTATATTACATAAAAAGTCGCCAGCCAGCGATAATGCGCCAAAGAATGTTTCAGGAAAAAATATGATGGCTACTAGAAGCATAGTTTTTTTTAAAGTGAATTTTAATGTAAAAAAATTTCAATTGCAGCCTATGAGACTTCGCCATCCGTAAGTAGAACACTTTGGAATTGATCGTCAAAATTTAATGTACAGCTGAAAAATCTAAAATAAAAATAATCTAAATCCGATTACCTAAATCTGAGAAAGAAGAACTAGTAGCTATAACCACTAATCATGGATTGAGGATTAAACGTAAGGAATTGTCTCTTGAAAATTCTTAGAAAAGAAGAATATGTGCAAGTAACTAAAAAAAAAATTTTGTTGCAATTTTTAACTAAATTAACCTTTATTTAAACTGAAATTTTAAATGTTGATTGACAAGAAAATAAGAGTTTGCTTTTCAAATATATCGTCAAGTAATGAAGAAAATTCGACAATCACGGTTCTTGTTTCGAATGAAAATATTAAATGAATTAAAAGTGCACTTTATTTCATTTTGTATTGAATTATTTTTTTTTTCTGTAATAATTGATACTACATTAAAACGTATTTCTAAGAAATTTGGTATACAGTTCGCCAACAATTATTTATAGGATTTTAAATGCAGCCCGATTTCAAAACGTTTGAGAACCACTCTGATAAACCAACAATGTAATTACAAGATTTAGTATAACTAATTGGATTCAACGACACACGCATACATACAAACACACATACATATATACGTGCACAAAACCTTTTGACATGTTTAATGTTCTTTATAACTGGAGGAATGGTATATTTAAAGCAAAATAAAATACTTAACATTTAAAATATTTGGATATTTTTAATACAAATTGTTTTTGTAAATTTTAAAAGAGCAGTCTTTATTTCATTTTCATTATTTATTCCTTTAATGTTTTTCTACAGGACTAAGATTTTCAACTCTTGAACTAAAAAGCATTCATTAACAGTTCGGCACTCTGTGATGTATATTAATTGTCCACTTTACTTTTTCGCATGTCTAAATAATTCATCCTCAAACGTCAAACGGATTTTAAAAACGAAAAATACATCACACAGATGTTTCATTAAAAAATAAGTAAATTGCTACTGATAATCCAGTTCAAACATTATTAAAAACTTCTTATTTTTTTCATTTTTTTTTTATTGATTTCTTAACATTGGAAAGAAATGCCAAATATTAGAATCATAAGAAGGGGAGAAAGTCTTAAAAATTCATAATTGAAGTTAATTTTAAAGAAAATTTCTCATTTTAAATTCTAACAATAAAAGAAAAAAATTGCATTTCATTTTTTTTTTTTTTTTTTAATTCTGTTACGAACTTTAGTCAGTTTCTAAAGCACAATTTATTAAATTTTAATACTTATTAGTACTTATTTAACCTTTTAGTACTTATTTGAAATATGTTTTATTAAAAAATAATTACAAATTTGCTTATTTTATTAATTAAAAAACGTTTTGTTGATAATTTAAATTGTTTTTTATTAATATTAAAGTGTGTTATTTTAAAATAAATCAACTTTTATTTAATGCTTTAAGATATAAAAGCAATTCGATAAACATTATGTCTAAATTAAATTTGTAATTTTTAATTGTTATGATAACAATTAATTCAAAATTATCATTCAAAGCTTGTTAAAAATTTTCGAATACAACATAAAATACTTTTTTTAACATCTAAGACCACGTATTTCATTAAAACGCTAGCTGTAAACAGCTCAAAGACGATGATAAATGTCGCATCTTTTGAGAAGACTTTAAGGTGTATTGTTTCGCATTAGTATGAGAAAAAAAGTCGGAGAATACCTTTTAAGCACTCTGACTTTTGATGCAAAAACCTTTCATCCGACATTAAAATTATCATCGAATTCCCTCGTTTCTGAAGCAGTACATTCCACACATGTTCAAATTGATCAACGGGTTTCACTGCCGTTTTTAGGTGCACTATGTTTCGTTCGTCATTGTTCACATAAAATTAAATATAGCATTACAACTTCGTATGCATGAGTTGTGTATTAAATTTGCAATTTTTTTAGCCTACGCGTTCTTTCACCACGGCCTATTCTGATGTGAGTTTAGGATAATATACTGAATCGTTCACCTATGGTAAATATTATACTGTATATTTTTTATTCCTGGTTTTAATGGCAGAATTAACTTCTCTCAGTCAAATTTTAAAATGCCAAAATTGTTTAATCGTCTGTGATCCATACTTGTACCTGACAGTTTAGTTTTAGCAGAAATCTCTTCAGAAAATATTTTAAGACTACATTTCTTCAGAAAAATAAAAACAACTGTCTTCTCGTTTAGTCACAATTAAAACACGTAACTTTACAAAAGATTTTACGGTTAGCCATTCAATATACATGACAAAAGTATATAGGTTGGTAAGATGAATGGAAAATTGGTCCAATGAGTCACGATTTCACGTTAAGAGCTGATGGTAGGGTTCGAGTGTGGAGCAGAACGAAGCCATGGATCCAAATCAGCAAGGCACTGTTCAAGCTGGTGGTAGAATGATGTGGGCTGTTTTTTCATGGCATGGACTTGGTCCTCTGGTGCGACTGGACCACATTGCGACCCAGATCAATCGCAACCATTCATGGACTTCATGTAAAACAACGATGGGATTTTTTGGATGTTTTTGTCGCCACTCTGTCTCGATTGGTTTGAAAAACATTCTGGACAATTCCAACGGATGATCTGGCCCCAGATCGCCCGACATGAATCCCATCGAGCATTTATGGGACATCATCGAGAGGTCTGTTCGACCCAAAATCCTGCACCATCCAGTGGACGTCTATCGAGAATATCAATAGACTTCAGAATAATCAATAGACTTCAGATAGAAATCAGCAAAGACTTCCAACGACTTGTTGAGTCCATGCCACGTCTTGCTCAACGCCGGGCGAAATGAGGGCCATCACGATATTAAGAGGTATCCCATGACTTTTGTCTTTCAGTGTATATATACCATATATACATATGTTTTCATACATATATACCATATATATTTTTCTGTAACATAAATTTATAATTTTCGAAATTGTTCCAAAGTACAAAAAAAAAAATGGTTATAGCTGATTCAGCATATTCCATCATATCTTGTATTGGTCTCATATCATTAATTTATTTGTGATCGCAATTCTACAATGAAAATAAGTGTTTGTTTTGATAAGTTCAATAACACTTAACTTCTACTATTCAAAGTAATAAAAATGTACAACTATTAAATATATGCAGCGATTATTATACATAACAAACCTAATTAGTATCTGTTGCCTATTGATGAGAATAATTGTGTAGATATTTTTCTATAAAATTTCTATAAACTTTTAAATTTTGTAGATAAATGGTAGCTAATGTTTTGATACCTCGTTCGAGTTGCACAAATTTTTAAAAAACATCCCACATTTCTCAATGAATTATTTATTATTATTATACTCTAGAGAATAATTGGCAAATTCCTAAAAACAGATGTCATTTTAATATTTAAAAACGATTCTCTTAAATTGAATAGTGAATTGTATGATAATGATGCAATAGCACGATGAATGCCTTCATATTTTACTGTATTTGAAGGAACATGATTTGTCAGCCCTATATGAAATATAAATTTGAACAGAATATGGTTTTTAGGTAAAAATAACCAGTAATAACAAGAAATGGATTTAATTATATTCTCATTACAAATGTAGTAGAAAATATAAAATTATTAAATATAGTGATCGAAATGCAAAAGGTTGTTTAATAAAAAATCAATCTAAGTATCTTGCACGTATTCTAAGAATAAGGGAAGTTAATTGGTCCAATGCTGCATCTAATGAGGTTTGTTCTTTCTCAGAGAAGAGACTTTTAATCACCCAATCGAAGATGTAGGATACCTCAATTAGTTTCATAGAATCTTCGGTTTCAGAAACTCACACCCCTCAGTCCCTCTACATAAGAAAGTTTGATTAATTAATTTTATTGAGGGCATGCCTCGGTAGATTCTATGTCGTAAAATGGTGACATAAGTCTTGCTCCTGGTTTTTCTTGAGGAAACCTTTTCCGTATAGCAGCTGTCTCATGTGTTTAATGATTAAATTGAGAAGGATGGGATAAGTGGAACACGTTTAAAAGTGGTATATTTGACTTCACCAGCTTTAAAATATTGCTTTTGATTAAAAGTTACACATTTAATCTTCGAAGAAAGCAATATTTCATTTGTTTTTAATATTTTATTATATTTTTTTGCTTATTAGTTACTTAGTACACCTTGTGCGGTATACGAGGATTTCTTGTAAATTTCAATAAAAAAAAAATTGATTATATCCTTTTTACACATGCATTGTTATCCCTTGAAACTTACAAAAGAATGAATTTTTAATAAATCTTTTTTTTTTTTTTTTAACTTTTAATGAAAAAAATTCAGTCTTAGTTTTAAATTTTTTATTTCTCAATACTTCTTTACTTTTTCTCTATTGCATTGTTATGTTTTCTTTAAAATTTGATATTTATTTGATGTTTTTAATAGTTAATTATTATTGATTTGCTTGTTAATTTTTTTCTATAAGCCTCGCGTGTGGTGCACGAGAATTTCTTGTAAACTTCAATGAAAAAGTCATTATATCATATTCCCTATTCATTGTTATCCTTTGGAAACTTTATAAGAATGTATTTTTATAAAAGCTTTTTTTTTATTCAGTATTGAAAAAAATTCAGTCTAATTTTTCTATTTCTTTTAATAAATGACTTCCTTTCTATAATAGTATACAGTAACATTCTAATTCCTTTTGTAAATTTAGTCATCCAAAAATTTTTTACTTTATTTCACTTTGTATTTATCACTTTACAGTCATTTTGTTTGTTCCAAATATTTATTTAGCTCATTATAAAAGCAATTTTTAGGAAAAAGTTAGTAATAAAATCTCTAGAAAATCATATTCAAATCTTAAATACAGAACAGAATAAAACGATCCTATTTTTTTTATTTCTTTTGCCATGTTATGTTCCTGATTTATAAAAGGAAATTTCACCGAGTAGTCAAATTCCATTTCGAAGAATAAAATTAATAATTTCCGGCAACCAAAAACGCTTCCTGAAAAACAGCTGAAAATGTTTCCACCACTTTTTCCTTTCACTTGTTAATAATAAAGGTTTACGATTTCAAAGAAGTGAGTGCTTTTATTTTTCAAGGTGTTATATCATCCACCATTTTCTGTTTATAATCGGATTTCAGATTTTCGAAAGGGTAAATTTCAGTTTTTTTAAAAAAACTTTTATTTTCTCTAATGTTTTCAATTGCTTCATTTTTTCATAAATGATAATTTCATCCTTCACAATAAATTAGTAAAACATTAAAATGGAAAAAAAAGTTACATTTAAATACAAAAACTTATTTATTGGAAGAGGGAATAATGATTTTCTAAAAGCCATTTTAAAAATGTTCTGAACTGATGACCGAGGTATCAATATGATACTAACTAAAGTGTTATGTGACACTAAGCGAAAACAATTTTTTTCGCATAAAGAGAAATATTTACAGCGTTCCTGAACCTTAAAGAATAATAGTGAATCTTATTAAAATAGACAACCACTTCGATGGCTCAATATTCAGACTTGGTGATTCAGACAATATTCAGACCCACCCCACAATTTAGTGCCAAACCTTTTAAAGAAATCTAAACTGGACTTTACTGTTACTATTTATTGTGATCATCCCAAATGCAAACACAAAGAATTTGAGTACTGCTGCCTTCGAACGTAGGTTCCTTAATTTAAAAGCAGAGAAAGATAATATTTAAGTCAAATTTATGTACTATTTTTTTCTTAATTTAATCTAATAATTTTAAAAATTTGCAATATTGTCAAATTAAAGATAGTGTGAATTTATCAAAATAGTAATTTCTTATCGATTTTCTGTATTGGTATTTCTGAAATATGAAAAAGGCAATCAATTTTAAGACAATATAAATGTTATCAGATCCAATATTTGCCAAGTTATAATATTTACAATTATAAGCTTCGTTATGAACACTGAAACCTGTTAATCATTTTGAAAAAAAGGATTACCACTTGGAGGGCACAACTTCAGTTTATTTTGCCAAAACAAATTATAGTGAATACAACCTTCTTTCCAAAGGCAGCAGCATCTTCTTTTTTTTTCGCATCCAGTAAATTATCTTTACTGATATCAATATTTTCCAGTCTTAAACATACGAGAATTTTGTTTGGGCTTCCTTGCTGGATTTAAGAAAACGCTTGTACTATATATATTTATTTCTGTTCATTTCATCCTTCACAGTAAATTAGTAAAACATTAAATAAAAAGAAAATAACATTTGAAAACAAAAATTAATTTAATTAACACCACAAAAAATGATAGAACAGTTAACAAATTGTTCTATTTTAAAACTTGTTTTTAAAATAATTGTTGGCTTGTAATGTTGCGCAAGGCAAGAACATATGTTTTTGATGGCACTCAGCTTGTCCACAACTAAGAAAGCTGTTGGAACTCCAGATTGAATCGTTGAGGATGGCAGTTCAAGTTCTTCTGCCCAGTTAAGAACTGTGTTAAGAAAAAGTTGGTAGATAAATATTTGCTTTTAATCTTGTACAAAAATTATTGATCTAAAAACATTTGGAAGATTACAATATTCAGTTTTTTGTGGAAAATAATTACACACTATTTTGATGCTGATTTTCGATGTGTGGAGCTCCAATTAGTCATACATTAACAAATATTTACTACTTTGCTTGTTGAATCGAGAGTTAATGCTATTCGTTATAATCAGATAAGTCATTCTTTGTTCACCATTTTTTTCTCCGTATGTACTTCAAAACATTTAAAACGATTTAAATAATTATAAGTGTTTAATTGGTAATTTAATTAAATTCATTATGCTTTTTAAAAACCAAATTCTTTTAAGGGCACTTTTAATTTCAATGATAATAAAAAATATTTTTAATTAAGCAAAAAATTAATTTTAAAAATATTATAAAATACAAGAAAAATGGTGCACAGTCTTTGTTATGAAATCAAAAAGTATTTTAATAGTATTTTTAGTATAGTATAATAGCAAATTCCAAAGTACTATATACCAAATAGTATGTCAATTTAATACTAAATACTAAATACCAAATAGTATACCAATATAATACTAAATACTGTAATCCAAATAGTATTTTTAATTATTTTGCAATATTGTCAAATTAAAGATAGTGTGAATTTATCAAAATAGTAATTCCTTATCGATTTTCTGTATTGGTATTTCTGAAATATGAAAAAACAATCCATTTTGAGACAATATAAATGTTATCAGATCCAATATTTGCCTAATTAAAAACTAATTTTAAAGAAACCTTGTGTAAATGAAGTTATCCTCTCTAAACAAATAATAAAGCCATATATTTTGCTAAGTAATAAAGATATTTTAATGTTACCCGCCATTTCTAATAGATTTTAATAAAATTCTTTAATATATTTTATTCCATTTGTGAAGAAATAATATTATTTTCGGGCTAAATTTTATATAATCATGAGAAAATCTTGAATACAGCAAAACTTAAATTTATTAGAATAATGTATTTTTCCATGATATGTTATGTTATTTGTAACTTAAGTTTTCAACACAGAGTACTCTAAAACTAAATATAAATTAAAATGCTATTCAAATGTGCGCAAATATTTAAACAGTTAATTAGTTTTCCGAAAATGGCATGAATTAACTAAATTAACGCTTACAAAGCCATGAATAATTTAACAAAGCACTGTTATTACTTCGAACTTTCAATTCATTATAAATCAGACTTAATTTATACAAGTATGCGTAAATGTTTTACCATATTTATCTCATGCAAATTTGTCAAAAATATAATGTAATGAGTTGTATTTTAATCAACTTGTTTACACAGAGTTTTATCAAAACAGGAACTAAAGCAATCATGCTGTGAAGTATATTTCAACTACTGAATAGACTAAATTAGGGTTCATAATAAATTACTGATTTATAACTAAGCTATGTATTATCAAGCTGTATTTTCTTCAAAAACGTATAAATTGTCAAATTAGTTCACTCATTGATGTTAATTTCACTTTAAATTACTTACTAATTTTGTTTTTACAATTAACTTGTTAATTTACGCTAAAAAATTCCGACATATTCAACAACCTTTTTCTGTCTTTTTTTAATTCATAGCGATTTAATCACTCATCAAAGATTATGCTATGTTTAATTAATTTTAGTATTATCAAATTAAAGATAATGTGTTCAATACGTCGAAATAGTAATTTCTTTTATAAGTATTTTGAAAATGACATGGCGTATTCAATTTTCTATATTCGCATTTCTGAAGTATGAAATATGCAATCAATTTCGACACATTATAAATGTCAGTCACATGATCAATCCAATATTTTCCTAATAAAAACAGATTTTAAAGAAATTTTATGCAAATGAAATTATCCTTTTAAACAAGTAATAAAATAATTTCTAGTAGTAAATAATAAATAAGTTAATGTAAAAGACTGGCCATTTCTAATAGGTTTTAATAAAATTCTTATGTACTTTATTTCATTCATGAAGTAATAATTTTTTCATTTAAATTTTATTTAATCACGAGAAAGTCTTGAATATAGCAAAAAATTAAATCAAAATAATGTTTATGTTTGATTCCATGATATGTAATTTAATTTATTTTCAGCATTTTACACAATGATCTAGAATGCAATAAACAATTAAAATTCTATTCCTATGTTATTGAAATGTGTGTGCCAATATTTAAGCAGTTAATTTGTTTTCCTAAAAGGACATGAATTGACTAATTTAACACTAACAAACCATAGATAATTTAACAAATTAAGCACTATTACTTCTTTGAACTTTTAATGTGTTATAAATCAGACTTCATTTATACAAGCATGCTTAAATGTTTTACGTTATTTATCTCATGCAAATTTGTAAACAATATAATATAATGAGTTGTATTTTAATCAACTTGTTTATACAGAGTTTTATCAAAACAGGAACTAAAACAATCATGCTGTGAGATATATTTCAACTACTGAATAGACTAAATTAGGGTTTCTAATAAGTTACTGGTTTATAATTAAGCTATATATGTATTATCAAGCTGTATTTTCTACGAAAACTTATAAATTGTTAAATTAGTTCAGTCTTACATTCATTGTCGGCATCATGTTAATTTCCCTTGAAAATACTTGTTGATTTTTTTTTTCACTATTACCATGCTAATTACGATGAAAATTAAAACAAATTCAACAGCCTTTTCTAATGATATTTTAAAAAATTCATAGCAATTTAATCAACAGTCATGGAGTATGATAGTGTGTGCCCCTAAGATAGTTGTGTCTTCTATAGCGAAGAAAGAATTAATTTGAAATGGAGTAAGTTACAGTCACAGGATATTGCGTTTCTGCGCAGAAATAAAATATGCATTAATTGCTATTTCAATTCCATAGGAAATTCGGTTTGATAATAAATATCTAATTTTAGTTTGTAATTTAATGACGGTGTGATTATTAAGGTGTAGCATTCTCCCAGATATTTTAGATTGTAATTATAATGATATTAACATTTGATCTGATGGTTAGATTTCTGGCCTATTACATGATACGAATATGAATCCAGTGAACTGTGTTCGATTGATTAGCGTGCGACACTTACAGAACAGTGATTGGAACAAGGGGTTGATGGCCAAGTGAGCAGCGACCTAGCGCTCGATTTCATAGGTTTGGGGGTCGAGTCACGGCGGTGCCATAGATGATTTTAGTGGTTCCACTTAAAATCGTAGGTCTCGGTCTAATATGACTACAGAGCATTAGGCCTAAGGTTGACGATGCCACCCCCCAAAAAAAGATAACACCTCATGTTTCGGAATCTGCCAGTAGGCAGACGACTTGCACCGTTGGCCCACCATGAAACTGTTGCACCTTTGAAGAATTGTAATGATGGTGTAATAATTAAGATGTAATATTCAGCCACATATTTGCGTACTTGTTGCTATTAATATTGCAACTGTTGTGTTCAGAAAATGACATTTCCCGTCTTTGTTAGATAATCAAGTTTATTTACATTTTTATTATTACATTATCTTAGTTATTAGTATTATCTTATATTTTTAGTTTTAATCAGAAATTGTAGCTAAATTCGATTTACATAAGGGATTCAATTTTGTTTATGTGGTGCATATATTTATGTTAAAGGATTCTGATAGATCAGTCTATGAGTGATAAAGTACATTTTTTTTTGTCATCTTTGCATTTACACTAATTTGCATTCTCTTTATAGAATGTACACAACTATCTTCTCGATATTTTTTTCAAAAAGAATTTATGTTTCAAATGCAACACACTTTATACAAGAATGTTTTAGGAATACTAATTATGTTCCTATTTACTTAAACTGAAGAAGTCCTTCATTTCCTTAATTAATATGCTGTTACAACAAAATGAACTCTTCAGGAAACATTGTATCTTTTTTAATTTTCTCTTATAGGAAAAGGATCCTGAAGTTTTGTTAGCTTCTGTCGTGTTGTTTTTTTCAGTGACTAAATTACTTTTTGCATATTTGGAACTAACTCATAGAAATTTAGGAGACAGTTACTGCTTTCATATTTCTCAGCTAAGTTAGTCTTAGATTTTTTCTTTGCGAGTATTTTTTTTTTCTTCAGTGATATTTGATTAGGAACAGCGGATATTAACATATTTTTTAACTCTCCGTTTTTGAAATTAAAAAAAAACGGAGAGTTTAAGAATATTATTGAACTTTGGAACATGAAATTGATTCAGTAAGTGAAGATAAACCGACTAGATAAAATCATAATTGTCAGAACAGCTCTTCCATCCTTAAATGGCCACAGGAGATATCTGAGTAATTGATCCAACTGAGTGGGTTGCCTACCCACGGCCACTCTTGAATATTTTTGAGATTTATCACGCTTTTACAATATATCTATTTTGTAATGGCCAAAGTAGGGAAAAACCAGTGTATTAAAATATATATTATTTGGGCATCCATCTATTCAAAATTATATAAAATATGCAAAAGAAATAAGAAAACTTACAGCTACTTTTGAAAGCCGATTGAATAAGTTAGAGTTAAGCAAATACAACAAAATTTTTGAAATATATTCATCTCACTTTCATGTTGAAATCGAGTCGGCCCCAGAATATCTCCAAATGGAACTGGTTGACTTACACTGCAATAGTGAATTAAAACACATTTTTGAAATATCAGATTTGAAAATAGATTTTTATAACACTTACGTCACAAAAAAGGAATTTTCCAATTTTAGAAATCTGTCACAAAAAGTTGTTACCATTTTGGGTTCAACTTACACCTGCGAATCGTTTTTTTTTTTTTTTTTTTTTTTTTCTAAAATGAAATTGACCAAACATAAAACACACTCAAACATAAGGGACTCTAACCTGCAACACCCACTGCGATGTGCAAATACCCAAATTGAGATCGATTTGCAAACGCTAAGTGAAAGAGTGGAGAAACACAAATCACACTAGTAAAATAATTATTTTTTAATTATTTAATTTTTTTATTTCATTTCTGTTTATATATTTTTTAATTTAATTTCAGTATTATAAATTTCTTTACAATGAGCGTTTAGTATCATTATTATCATATTATCGATGTTTATATGTAAGAATAAAACACAATAATGATAACTCATTATATTTCAATTTTTCGCTTCAAAAAAATGTCTATAGTGGGTCTAAATGTAATAGAGGGATATATAATTTTATATGCGGCCGCGGAGTTAGGATGCACTTCCAAAGTGGCCTGCAAGATCATTTGGGTTGGCCACCTCTGGATTAAAGTTTACTACCATTACTAGATAAAATTATATTCAATAATACTCTATGCATAAGACAAAAATATATTTGGGGTCATTTAATCATCCACTGGAACATAGCAGATACAGTTATCGTCGGGGAATTATTATACTATAATTTTGATAATCAAGTTTAAGTAAAACCTTTTATAGTTAGTGTTTGTCTTTTGTTTGTTGTATATTGCTCGCACTATATTTATAAAAAATATAGTGCGAGCAATATATTTATAAAAACCAAAGGATGTAGGTCTATATTTCATAAAGTATACAAGTGAAAGATATGTAATTAATTTACAACGATTATTTAATATATTTTGTTTTATACTTTAATTGGAATATTTAACATCGGTTAAAAATATTCATTTGTCGGTATAAAATGCATTCTGAATCATATTGTATATACGATGTACCCCCTGCTGTTTCTAGATTGCTCCAAGAAATATTTTTTTAAAAAATATTTATTTTAAACTTACTTTGATATCTGCACAAACTAAATATTTCGCTATAATGTTATGCGTATATGTTCTCAAATTGCGTCGGAAAGAACGTAAGTTCAGTTTTTACCATGTACTTAAATGGTGAAAATCGAAATCACTTTCTTGCTATCCCAGTAGATACTTTTATTTAATCAGGCTATTTTAAGGAATTTAATTTAAACAATTCTGTTGGCATTCAACCATCTAGCTGGCTTAACTCAGATGGAAAATCGGATTTTCTCAATGTAATAGATTTTGCAGGAAAACAGAGACAGCGGGGGTTATGATACTCCCACACAACTTAATCTCTTAAGTTGTGTGGGAGTTACGGATGTAAGAGTACATTGAAATACCCTTTTGTATTCTAAAAGTGTCTATAGCTTTTCCTGGCCAACGCCTTGGTAGTTTCGCATTTTGTCAATCGCATTTAACAACTAGAAAGATATTCATTTTGATATTAATTTTAATATTTATCGAATAAGTGCACTTCAGATCACACACTAGTGATTCGAAAATAAAACACCATTATTCACAAATCGACCTTTAAAATTTTACAGTAAGCTCAACGAAGCAAGGTACTAACTTGTAACAAATATTTAAACTATCTTACATTAAAAATATTAGTTGTTAATATTTTAGAAATGGGCCTGAATGGCCGAGTGATGGCGCTCGGTACCACATGTTTCGGGTTCAAGTCCGGGCGGTGCCATGGATGTTTGCAGTGGTTCGGAATCCACTTTAAACCGTAGGTCCCGGTCCTAAGAGCGTTGCGGGGGCATTGTTACTCCGTGGTTTATCTTCAAGTTACACGCACCCCCTGGGTAATGCAAAGTGAGTAACGTCTGTGCAGCGCTTGCCTTAAGGCATCCAAGACAAGCTGTCTAAGTGTTTTCCAGCTGCATTGGGAAAAAAAATGTTTTAGGATAAAATAATTTAAGAAAAAAGAACTGAACTTTGTTTAATTTTTCATCCTTTCAAACCCTGTTAATTTCTTGAGGCCTTGTCAGAAGGGCTTGTACCGTTACCTTCAACGTGAAACAAAACACCGTTACCCCTCAAAAAACTAGTTCATCTCTGCCTTCACATCCAACATCTATCCTTCATAGCTCAAATGCATAAAGTGTTGTATTGCCCATTTCTTGCGACTCAATCAGCATAGCGAGATTTATGGTTATATAATTTTTCTCCCGATTGAACAAGTTCACTGACGATCATGTTCATCATAAATATATGGTTTGAGTGGCAAAGCTTTGGTTTGGTTTGCCACTCTACGATCATTTTGTGAACACTTTGGGCTAATAAGACCGGCACCTACAGTTTAACATGAATTCCGAATCAAACATCCATGCCACCGCCAGAATTCGAACCTGAAGCTGTGGTACCAAAAGCCAGAGAACGTGACAAAGGAGATTTGCTTTACGTTAAAACTAACGAAATATATAAATTCTATATGCTTGCCTTTTGATTATAATAAGAAAATATTCTAACATATCTATTCAAAAATAAATATTAGACACCTAGAATGGAAGGATAAACGTCATTTTTCAATTCCTTCTATTGGTTCACACTCTCCCTATATATATCTTGCTCAAATTTGCAATCGTTCATAAAATACTTTTTATTCATCCACTCAAATTCAAATTCATTTTTTTTTTTGAACTTGTAGTGGATGACACTGGATGTTAATGCAGTTTTTCCAAATATCAATTCAGTAATTAAGTTTAATTAATTCATTTTAGTTTTTTTTAGATTTAAGTTGCATGTATCGACCAATAGATGGCGCCAGATAAACTTAAAAAATGAATGAAAATTATTTATAAAGAACTTTCTGCAATAGAGTAAAAAAAAAAAAGAAGGAATTGGCTTTAAAAGATTTTTTTATATTACTTGTTCGTGTTTCTATTAAACGTTTGCTAATATTAACATAACTGTCAATTTAAATACATTGACAAAAATTAGCGGTTACTCAGATTGAAGAAAGGAAGTATTAATGGCAAATTTTAATAATAGTCGGTAATACTCCACATCGACGTTAGATGGTGTTAGGAGTTGAGCTATTTTAGTGCCAATTAAATCGGAGCCGGCGAGATTGTTCATTTATGGCTCTCTTCCGGGATTAAATTCTGGTTTTGTGACGCCATTGCCAGGGGCAAGCTTGTTCCAGGTTGAACACAGATGTTTGTGATTTTAGAAATAGTTTATTAACATCAAATATTTATTTAAACCAATAGAACCCTAATATGTACTTACATTGAATTCTTATACACAATCATTTTTATAATATAAGTTTAATTTTTTTAAAAGCATATTAAATTCCCATCTTAAATGTTTTGTATCTTATTTTGTTGATATTTTCTATAGTGGCAGAAATGAAATGTTTTAATTAAAATTGTTTATTTCTAAAAATATAAGGAAATAACCCTTATAGTTTGAATATTTATTACAAAACATATTTTCTAAATTTTTATTTATTAATGGAGTTAAATTTATCTAGGAAAATTCTACAAATATTAAAATAAATGAAATTTAGTTTAAAGTTTAAAAAAAATAATTACAATCCTAAAAACTTTTTATTTGAATGTTAGTAAATTATTTTAGTATAACAAAGTATTATTAATACTTTACATCATTCCGAAACGGTAAGAAAACTATTCATGATACAAAAGTACATTTCTATATAGTATCTATGGCATTAAAAGTTAGTGTTTTTAATCAGGAACTCTGGGATATCCAAAAATTATAGCTTAATGAGTGCCAGAATATTTATAGTCAAACATAAAGCTCAATCACTTTGGAATATTATCCCTTTATATTAAAACTTATACACTATCATATTATCTATTATTTCTAAATAGTCTAAAAACTTCAAACACTAAAAAATTAGTTAATATTGTTATTATTAATCAAATATGTGCATTTATATACATAATAAATCTTATATGGGTAGAATGAAAATATTTGATAATCAGGAAATTTATTAATAAGACAAATATACAAATTACATGCAATTATATTTAAGACTAGTACCAAACGTAATTATATTAACACATTTCCTAACTAGCAAAAAAGCATTTTTCATTATAATGTTAGGAGATTAAAGTTGACAATTTTCTTATTTTATCCTTTCTTACTTTAACATTGTTAATAATAAAAATATTAGCTGAAACAGATAAACAATGTTTATTAAAACCCACCTTTTCAAAAACTAGTTGTTCTAATAAATATTTTTGATTTCTTCACTCTTAACAATATACTTTCATATTTATGGCTAATAAGGTTTTAAAAATATTTATTGTTACTTAATATTTTTAAAACCTTATTAGCCATAAATGTCATGAACAATAATGAACAATAATGTCAACAACAAAGATAAGATATATAAAATAAATATAAATAAAGATAAATATAAAGATTAATATAAAATAAATAAATCATAATTTTATATTAAAAATAATAAATAGCAGTCTCACATTAGAATTCGTCAAACAATATAAAACCATAAGAAACTTAACATTAAAATACGAAAAGACGGCATGAATAAGAACAATCAAAAAGTAATTTATTATGATTGGAAGTTTATAATAACAGTAAATGTCTACAAAAAATCTTTTAACGAAACTAATTGTTATTTTGAGTCTAGACATTTTTATTCACCTAAAAATTAACTCCCTTAAGTTAATTCCCTAAACTCCCTTAAAATTAGTTTTGAAAAATAATTTGTCTTATTGATTTTCGTATGAATTCTTAAAGAAATATCCCTCTGAATAGGACATTTTAATCTATCTTGAATGTTTTAAAAATGTTATTTATTTCTATGAACAAATTAAATTTGGGAAAACAAGAAAATAGCTTTAATAGTTACAAAATAAAAATATTCAAAAAATGTAATTTTTTCTACATATTTAAAAAACTCCATATTTTAATATATATATATTTTTTTTATGCTATACCTGATTTAAATTAAAATGACACATTGAAATTTATTTTAAGTTTTCTGATTCGATGAAATTAATTTTTGTTAAATGCCCTATAAAATGATGTAATGTGATTAATTATTTGTACCATTAATTTAGCGAAATTAAATTTATAACTTAATTTTTTAATGTAACTTTTCTACACATTAAAAAATTAATATTTTTAATATATATTATTTTATTTCTAATGCTACCTGATTTGAATTAAAATGACACATTGATTTTTTTTTTTTCTGATTCAATAAAAAATATGACTTTTAATTTTTGTTAGATACTCTAGAAAATGATGTAATGTGATTAATTATTTGAAACATTAATGTAGCGACATTAAATTTGTAACTTAATATTATAACAACACATGCATAATATATTATTTGGTGTTTTAGTAAGATGATGTCAACTAAAAAATGAAATCTACTAATGACAAATTTAATCTTACGTAAGCTAATTTGTATCTCCATAGAATTAATTTGCATTCATGTTTCTATATAAAAGAGAAACAATTACATTTATGTAAAATTTAATTTAATTTTATAAAATGTCATTTAACAAATCTTTTTTTCTAATGCAGCTCATAAAGGATTATTATCATTTTTTGAATAAAATATTTTTGGTTTTGTATCTCCAAAATAAAATTAAAAATTTTACAAATCTAAATTAAGCAATAATATTAAGAAAAACTTGTTTGCATTTCAGCTGTCTAAAAGTATATTTTGTAACGTGCATTAATTGCACTAATGTTGTTGTTGTTTTTTTCCTTTTTAGTGCGAGAATTTAAGAAATGTTGTTGCAAAATTCCTTTGCTTGGTTCTACAATGAATGGAATTTTTAAATTAAAATGATTTTCCTACTTACGGTTAATGATTAACATTTTGGTTTTTAAAACTTGTTAGTTAGTAATGACATCATATCTGAGTATGTAATTATATGATGCCTGAGTAGCATGTGTAAAGGCAGAGAGGAAATAGATACCAGTCCGATTTAAAAGTAAATCACGAACTCGTGAAGTGGTACCATTATTCGTTTTCTCTACTTTTTAAAAAAATTATTATTTTACTTCTATAGTTTTGTTTACTTTTATATAAGCCTCTTTACATTTTTGATGCTCCTTGAACAATGATTCTTAAATTTTTTTGAAGTGGAGGAGCATTTTAAATAATACAAATAATTGTAGGTGCTCAATATACAATTTTCTGCAAATATTTATAATAAAATATCAAATATTAATTCATTAATTAAATTAAATTAATTAATTTTAGTTTTATATGGGAGAAATCTTCATATATTCACGCTGCTCTTTCTTCTCATTTGCTCATCATTAATTAATTAATAATTAGTTGATAATGTATTTTTTCTCATAACTAATTATTAATTAATTAGTGATTATTAATTATTTTATTCATTTAATTATTAATTAATTATTATTATTTAAATATTTTTTTTTTTATTCATTTAATATAAATATTTTTTTTTATTAAAAAAATTCTGATTATTCATTTAATTATAATATTTTATTATTCAAATATTTTTATTATTCATTTAATATATATTGTTCAATTTTTAAAATAATGTAACTACAAATTGGCAATAATATAAAAAATCGTCTGATTTTAATTTAGCTTATTTTTCTGGATATTATTGTTCTTAATTTTTTACGTTTGAAATTTGAAACGATCGTGTTTGAGTATTTTAGTTAATGTATTCATATTTTTAATTTTAAATGATCAAAAAGTTTTTAATTAAATTGAAGATATAGCCTAATATATTTGCTTTTATTATATTTGCTTTTATTATTTTTGCTTTTATTATTTTGCTGTAATTCGAGATTGCTGTTCTTTTTTTTTTTCAATTTCTTCTATTAGCTCACACTCTCCCTATATATATATATCTTGTTCAAATTTTCAATCGTTCATAAAATACTTTTTTTATTCATCCACTCAAGTTCAAATACATTTTTTTGAACTTGTAGTGGATGTCACTGATGTTAATACAGTTTTTCAAATGTTAATTCATTCATTTAATTTTATTAATTAATTTTAGTTTTTTTAGATTTTTGCATGTATCTACCAATAGATGGGCCAGATGAACTTAAAAAAATGAATTAAAATTATTTATAAAGGACTTCCTGCAATATAGTGAGAAAAAAAAAAAGAAGGAATTGACTTTAATTTTTTTTTTTTTTTATATTACTTGTTATGCTTATTTGAAACGTGAGCAGGAAGTGTCCTATCGATTTCTTCAATGTTTGAGCACTTATTTAAAAGGAAAATTTTCATTTCCTCATCAATATATTTCGTCTCTTTTTTCACTTAACTGTGGTGAGTGTATAAAACATTAATTTGCATAAATGAGACAATGAAAATCTTCATAAAATTTTCAAAACTTACATATAATTTTATAGGTTTTAAGAGACAATTCTTTGCATTTAATCCTCAATCCATGATCAATTTATGTAATACTAGTTCTTCTATTTCAGTTAATGTTAGATGATCAACTCCACATACTACTTACAGACACTGGAGTATCAGACTGCAATGCAAATTTCTTTAACATTGAAAATCATAAAGGCGATAGTACTTTCCAACAATTGAAGTTACACCTAGTTTCTCGAAAACATCTTGCGGTGTACAATCACTGTTTGACACATTTTATGTGGATAAAAAAGAAGAAAACGTTAGTTGTTTTTAATGAAAGCTGTCTTTGAACAGGAAAATTGGAAAAGAAAAAGAGTAAGCATATTTTTTTTTTATATACAGACACACATTTCTCTGGAATACCACAGGGCACAGTAGGAAATATTCTATGGCCCACCATCTGAAAACTACTGATGTAGAAATTGAGGGATATTCTAAGAAATAATAAGCTAGAATGCATACTGTTTCTTCGCGATTCGGAATGATCTTGCGAGAAGATGTTTATCACATTCTGCTATTGAGATCTATTAAGATTATACACCTTGTTTTGTCTGCAGTTCTTAGATTGATCAATTCTTTTATTTATTTATTTATTTTTTTTGACGATAGTGATTTCAGTAAAAATGAGTTGCAATTTTTACTGTAGGCTCTCGCTGTAATATGTTAATCTCGCTTTGAAACACTGATTGACATATGGCATTACAGAACTTTAATCTTTCGTCGCAAATATCAGCCATTTATTCAGTAAATCACAGTGTTTGGTTTAGTTTATGCATAAATTAAAATAAGCTTGAAAAATCGAAAAATTAAACTTTACCTTAAATGAAAATAAATAATACCTTCACATTATCCATGACAATGGGAAGAAATAAATACTTTGTATCTTCGAAAACATCTTTGACAATGTCTTTCAATCATGGCTATACACATCACTCATAGTCATATAATCATACATCACAAATTTATTGCCTGATGGCCTTCAATGACTTGATTGACTAGTCATATTTGTTCCAGTTCCTCATGGTTCACTTGCATATCATTGGAACATCCAGAGAAATGCAAAAGATTGTCATCTACAAGAATTTTAAGCAAAAGTTTCATCTGTTAAAGGTAAAATTTTCTTTAGCACATGAAACTGTAATACTCTTAAGTATGATTCTATGTTGTTTAAATATTGTCTAATCAAAGTTTCAAAACTTATTTAAATGATGTTTGATATTTCTCTTCAATACTAAACTTGGGAGTCTTACGTTGTCAAAGTCAAAAATACGTACACCTTTTTGTATCATTTGACAAATGTTAATTTCAGGTATGTGAATTCAAATATTTATTCAACATCTTCCAACAGAAAATCAACTGAAGCTTGTAACAAACAAATACTTGATGATGCAAGTTAAGAGTTACTTACTTAGAGTAAATAAATGTACGAAAATTTCAAATTACGATGAAAGGTTTAGAACAAACACATTGATCAAGATATCAGGTGAATTTATTCATTAAAAAATCTGAGAATATGTCTTCGAAATCGAAAACAGCGTTTTAGCAGAAGTGTTTTGAGCATAGACGAATGATAGCAGTGGTATACAAACTTATTTAGTTAAATAATAAGTACTAAATAAGTAAGTTAAATAGGTAGTAAGCTAAATAGATAAGTTATATGTTAAGTAGGGATTAAATTTAAACTAAATTATATTATTATTTTAACAGCTAAGTTAAATTTTTTAAAAATTGTGTATTTTGATTAAGAATAAATTTATGTAACTAGCTAACGATTCAAAAAGATTCTTCTAGGTGAAGATACGTTTATTAAATGTTTGTTGACTGCATAATATGCATTTTGTATTGACAGAAATTTAGCAAGTCTAAAATATCTTTTGAGAAGTATAGGCTCAAAATTATTTTCCGTATGTGATTTCAAAATATTATTGGTAAATTACAAATTGAATTTTACACATTTAAGGTGTGTGGACTCTTTATATTGAGTTTATCTTAAATAAATTTTCCTTTATGGTCAAATTTTTTTGTTAATTATTAAATACAAGTTAATATTAAATTATTTTTCTTACTAAGTTATTATATAAAATAAAATAACATCAGCATTAACGCAATAAGTAATATTTTTAGTTTCATTAATAAAAGAAATTGTACAAAATAGTTCTCGAATAATTTTTTCAGTTCAATTTCAAGAAGAAACCTAACATAAAGTATGAGTATTCCTGAAATGAATAATTACTTTATTAATCAACGAAAAAAAAATTAATATATTTCAATTAAGACTAAATATAGTATAAGAAAAAAAAAAAATCTATTCGTCAAGATTTAGATGTATTTTACTGTAAAAAAAAATTCGTGTAAAATATCTTTTGATTTTTATTTGGATGGTTAACATTTTCTGGGCAATAAATGAGTAGGTAAAGGTTGTGAGGAATGTAAGAGAAGATAAATTTCATTTCAAGAACATAAATACCTGACACATTTGTTTACCGTCTACTGACTTTAATAACAATTTGCATTCGGGTTCGTACACAGTATGAGCGTAAGTCTTAATTTAGAAGAGGATTGGGAAAGTGGTCAAATTGAAGACATTGGGGGATATTAATATTCAATAATGTTAGTAGGAATATTTCAACAACAGCAAAACCCAGAATAATGAAGATAGCTCTGGACCTAGTTAGACTACAAAATATCAGGACAAAAAGTTTATTAAATGGCTCTCACAGCACCTGCTTTCTAATGCGAATGACTAATGATAGGTGATTCAAATAACGAGGATTGACGAGCAACGACCTTTCTATTGGGAATACAAACAAACCTGTTTCTGGTGATGGCCATGAGTTTTCGTGAATTTCATAGATTGGAGTATTATTGTTTTCAGCGATGAACATGTTCAACGAATATGATGAATATGTTCAATTAATTTCGTTAATATGTTCAACGAAAATACTAACGAAGATGAGTCGGGAGATTTCTGAAAGAGCAATAAATTATTAACCAGAAAGTAATGAATTATTAGACAGAAAGCAATAAATTATTAGCCAGAAAGCAATAAATTATTAACCAAAAGCAATAAATTATCATTACTATCGCCCACCAGACAGCACGACAATCAGCTTGAATTTCATTCCAGTCACGCTTACAGATGGCGGTACATCCATAATATTCTAAATCACGTTTTGTTGCTCTTCCTTTCACCGTATCTCACGTTCAGAATTTAAGAGAATAATATCTGGTCACACTAGCAATCATTTATATTGATTGACATGCTTTATTTAAACACTTCTCTGGCCTGCTGCATCTCATCTCTCCCTAATGAAATAATTTTAAGTCTTATGAAGATTTAAGTTCAACCATTATTGAAAATGAACAACTGGAGGAAGTCTGGAGAGAAATCCTGAAAAGGTTCATTCCCCAATTCTACTAATTGATGCCAAGATCAACAACAGCTCGCATAAAAAGCATAGGTGAGCCAACACATAATTTGTAGACTCAATATATGTTATATTTTTGAAAAAAAACATTTAAATATTCTGAAAAATAATTGTTTCTTTCTGTATACTTGTCGATTTTTTTTTGACATTGCAAAAATCGTTCTTTGTATATAATGTATTTTTTTGTCTTAGATCATGTATATATGTATTGTAGCGTGCTTAATATATAGTGAAGTAAGAATCCACTATGCATTTTATAGTCAACGGGGAAAATTTCAAGGTTGATAAATCCTCCATCCAAGGACGGGTTGACCCTTATGTTAGACTTTGGACTTTGCACGTTTTGATTTGGTAGGTCGCTCTACTGTTATTTTATGCCCACTGTTAGAACCGACATAGAAATGATGCCGTTAGTCTGCGCATACTCGCAGGACGGCCAAATAATTTAACATTATTAAAAGACAATTAAAATAAATACGAAAATTAATACAAAAACAAACAAACTAATTAATTTTACTTTTAATGAATACTGATATACAATGATTACACTTAAATTTAGGATTTTTACAGGATTTTAAATTGGCACACAAGAACAGAATTAATAAAAAATATTTATAGAGAAATAATCATATTTTTTCCCATACCTTAAGAGAAATATTCCTATCTGTGTGTAGGCAAGGTATATTACCAGTAGCCTCAAAACCTACATATAAAGATGCTCGCAGCAAAATTGTGGATTAATACAGATTATCCATGTAGTCTGTCTCGCAGGAAAAATTAAGTGACTAGGCCCACGCCTGTTCCAGACCGTTCTCTATCTCCTTCTCTCTCAACGGGTCTACCTTTCTTCCCGCAAAACTCAAAGGGGTCTTCTTTCACCCCACCAAACTGACCGGTTCTCTTTTGGAGTGCACCCTCGACAGACCTCAACGTGGGTATGGGGAGGTGGCGGCATCTACCACTCTAAATTCATAAAAAAAAAAAGGAAATATACCCCGCCTAAACACAATAGGATAATTGCAAGTTATCAACACCCCCTTTAGGCTAATTAGAGTTGAAGGTGGGTTCCGAACCACTAACAAACATCTATACCACCGCAGGATTTGAATCTGAAGCATGTGGTACCAAAGGCCAGAACGCTAGCCAATTGGCCATCAGGCCGCTTTATTCGTAAGGAACTACATAGCTCTGGGTACATGGGTGAGCTGTGTGGTAAAGTAATATGGTGTAGAATATATGGAATATTGGGGGTAAGATGTTGCTGTAGTATAAGTAAGAGTAAGTACAATGTTAAAAGTTAATACAATGTTAATAAGTGAATGCAATGTTAAATAACATTAGTTAATAGGAAAAAAAAGAGCTAATAGACATTGAACATTTGTGTTACACTCTTAAAGTTAATACAATGTTAACAAGTAAATACAAAGTTAAATAACATTAGTTAATGGGAAAAAAAATCGTGTCAACAGACATCAATTAATTACAATGTTAAAAGTTAATACAATGTTAACAAATGAATGCAATGTTAAAGACTTTTCTTCTAATACCGCAATGATGTTCTAACCACCTAGTATGATGGAGATAAATTATATCCTAAATCTCTTGTAAAAAAATTTCATATTTATGTTCGTAATGTTAGTTTTAAAATAGACCTGACAATATTAATATTTATGTTACAATTAATTGTTTAAACTTAAAAAAAAAAAAATATCATAAAAATTCCTGAGATATAAAAAAAATAATTAAAAAAAAAAAATGACTTTAAAAATAACTTAAAAACCCAAAATTTTTGTATATTTTTTAAGTAAAGAAGATTAAAAAAACCCAAAAAATTTTCCGACTCTCAAAATCTTATTGAAATCGGAAGAAGATTGGTCAGCAATAAAAAAAGACAAAGTAACAAATGTCCTCTTTTACTGTTAGTGGAAAGTATGTTTTTGTATGTTTCAAATTGCCATTTTTAACAATCTTTAGCCGGATAAAATGTTTTTTACAGAAAAAATAAAATTTTACGCTCAAGTGAAATATTTGTGTGATACTCAATGCTCAAAAAAGAAAATAAAAATTAAATACGTAATAAAAAGATAATTACTAAAAGTTGAAGATTAATTTTATAAATATTCCACGACAAATAGATCTTTTAATTTTGAAAATTAAAATTAAAATTCCCTATAAAACTGTTAGTATCTCTCTATATAAAACAATAATTTACAATTTTTCTATAGCGCTTAGAAGTCAAACTTTTTTAATAGTTTAATTATATTTTTATTGGATACATATATATTGGGTTTTGCTTTCAAATTATTTAATTAAAAAATCAACTATAAAAGAATTATGAATGTAAAATATCATCGTAGTTTTTAATTAAAAGTTCTTATTCAATGCTGTGAATCATTCGTATTTAATACAAAGTGCCTGAAAATATTGTAATATTGTAATTCACCTTATACTACTTATAATTAACTTACTCTTGAGCAAGCAACATAATGCTGTCCATGAAAAACAAACATGGCATTTAAAAATTCAAAAGCCAGATTCACTGGAAACTGCAATCCTTTGAAGTTAAAAGGAGATCTAATGGTATAAACGGTACTTGTGAGATTAAAAACGATTTCGTCTTCTTCCTTGTTTGCTACTATATTATATTCAATAACATTTCACAGCATCTTGATTACACACAGCCCTGGGACATTGGAAAGTTTTGGTGGCTGGAGGTTCCATAGTTGATAATTAGCGATGTGGTTGTAATCCAATCAGCTCAGGTGAATTTAGGAACTTATGTGATCATAGATATCTACTACGATATCAAAAGAATTGTATTTAGGTTATTAATGGGACCTGGTTATTTCGTGGACATCTTCACTTTTAGAAGCAAGATTAGTACTCTCTCTCTAAATCTCTAAACCAGTTTAAATTTTAGTTTGCGGAAGTGATGGATAGACTGCATCAATTAGTTCTATGAAGGATTACATTGGATTGCAAATATGAGATTTTATCTTGCATGTGAAGGCTCTGTTATTAATCTACTTTCTCCGTTCTGCAGCAATTTGTCAAATTCTATGATTTGAATAAAACTAATTTTACGCTATTTAAAATTGGAAAGCAAGAGCCCTCCCCTAACATAAACTAAAGACCCTCTCCTTACCACTCCCTCTTAACTAAAATCCTTTTATCAAAGAATTACTTGTTCTTAGAGGGGAATCCGTGGGTTTACATAATGTCCTAGAAGAAAGACCATATCATAAATCATATTTACACAAAAAATAGAATTGCTTGAGGAATATTAAAAAACTTTTTACTTGAAAATCTTACTTGATGAAATATTCTTGAATCCTAGTATTTCTTATAAATACGATCAGATTGTTAGTCTGGCAGAAAATTATTTTTATGAAGTTATCCTTTTCAAGGATTTTATGATATTATCACTGTTTTCTGAACATATAGATTTAAATGCATTAATTCCAATGAAAAAGCATATTGCTAATGTGTGGTATTCAAATTTTCTAAAAGTTTTAAACCTTTTTAAAAGAACTATCAATGCAATTGAGTTATTTTAAAAGGTTTAAACTTTTAGAGAAGAATTATTATTTATATGTAATATTAGATAGCAATAGAATAAATAGAAATACGTTTACCGAAATGTCTAATGGTAATTTAAAATGCTGCTTTCAAAATCAATTAAGCAGAAAAAATATTATTTTTGTTTGACATGGTGCACTTAATAAAATCTATTAGAAATAATTGGATGAAACAAACAAAACACCAAATTCTTCATGTCTGCAATTTAACTGATTTTGGAAAAGTTTATTTACCATATCTCACATCTTTAAAAATATTTATGAATCTTAGAAAGTATCAGTTATAAAAATTGCACCTAAATTATTACAAAAAAATTTTTAACCATATTCATTTGCGAAACGAAATGTTTTTTTGAATTAAATCTAATTCAAGAAGCAAAAATAACTACTTTAAAGTGAACTAAATGAAAAAGTTATAAAAGGATTTTTTGTTAAAAACAGATAATAGTTAATAAATCCTCAATAAGTTTGAAATTGAACTGAACCATACTGAACATACAACTGAACCAATAGAAAATGTGATAAAAATGTGTTGTTTTTTAAAAAAAAAAAATTTAAAGCTTGATTGAATTGAAATCTTTATAGAGTCTTTTAAATTAGATAAGTTCTCTGAACAATCTAACATATCTAAATATTTATCTTTATGTAAATATAAAGAATTATATATGAAACATTTAATTCATTGAAATATCGAATTAAATATAATGAAAAAATAGTTTTCATTTACATAGGAGGAATTTGACCAGTTTATAAGAAAATTAATTGCTAGTATGTTGCGAGTTAATAGCTTCAAAATAAGAATCTTTAATATGAAACAGATAATTATGAAATTAAAGAATATTCAAGGATTATTAATAGAGGTAATTTAAAATCCTGTCACAATTTGTTGTTGACATCATTGTTCAAATTTGCATAATATTTTTAAAAATTATTAGCCAATAATAAATAATCTCCCTTTTAATTAAATATGAATAGCCATAAATATAATTTTATAGTGTATAATTTTTTTTTTTTTTTTATTAGAACATTTAATTTTCTAAGGTGAATATTATATCTTTATTTCCAAAAATTCAATGTATTTGCAAAACTAAAGCAGAAATTTTAACTAAACATTGTTTTGTTTCAGTTAATATTTTTATTAATAACTATGTTAAAATAAAAAAATAATAACATAAAGTTCCCAAATAAAAGAAAATTATGAACTTTAACTACTGAATAATATAACGAAAAATGCTTTTTAGCTAGTTTGAAAATGTGTCAATATATACGTTTGGCATATAATTTCATGATATTTTGTATATTTAGTTTCAAATAAAAATATTTCATAATTTGAAAGTTTATTAATGAATATTTATGTATAATTTATTTATTAAGATATATTATAATTATTTATTATTCATTATGCATTTTTTATTTAGAATTAGATTATTAACTATTTTTTATGTGTTAGAATTTTTTTAGTGTAACTATTTAGTATTTAGATATTATGATTTTGTATAAGGTTAATATAAATGTATAATGGCCAAATAATTTAGATTTGTGTTTGACTAGAAATATTTTAGCATTCATTAAGCTATAATTTTGTGTATATCACAAAGTTTTTCACTAAAACTAATTTTTCATGCCCTAAATGTAAATATAGAAAGTATTTTTATCATAATAAGTTTCTTTATTATTTTGGAATGATGTAAAAAATAATAATAATAATTTGTTGTACTAAATAATTTGCTAACATTCAAATGAAAAATTTTTAGGACTGTAATCAATTTTCTTTCCTTAAAATATTATTTTCTAAAAGAATTAATTTCTGTGCAGCTATAGAAAATCTTTGGAAAATGCTTATGAACAAAATAAGATAAAAATATTTAAGATGGAAATATTAGCAAGTTTTTAAAAAATTACAATTATATTTCAAAAAAATTTGGACATAAAACAATTTAAGTTAATATGTTTCTCTAATTCTATTGGTTAAAATAAATATTTAACGTTAAATGCTGCTTTTAAAATTCCTAAGGCCCTGGAAGAAGATCCCGCCATGCTCTATGACATCACAAAATCAGCATTGGGACCAGGAACAGCGCGATGAATGAACAGTCCCGCTGCCACCGATTGGCTAACATTCAAATAAAAAAATTTTTCGGACTGTAATCAATTTTCCTTAGTTCCAATGTAGTTCCTTATCCATTAGAAAGGTGACTGGGAACATCGGTGAGCCTCTCGTATGAAAGAAAACCAGGATAACTCCTACTATGTATCCTGACTATCGCTGCGAAACAGTTTTACACATATGGTCCCAATCTCCGACAATTCTTGAAAACAGCAACCTCGAATTCTGAAGAAAGCAATTTTGAATCTTGAAAACAGCAACCTCGAATTCTGAAGAACACAACCTAGAATCCTGAAGAAAGCTAAGCTACCTCAAATCCTGTAAAACCGCAACCTCGAATCTTGTGCAACCTAAACAGCAAACCTGAAAACTGCAACCTCCAATCTTCAAAATAGTAACCTCAAATCTTGAAAACAATAATTTCGTATTCTGCAGAACGCAACCTCGTATTCTGCAGAGCGCAACCTCGTATTGTGCAGAACGCAACCTCGTATTTTGCAGAACGCAACCTCAAATCCTAAAACCGCAACCTCCAATCTTGAAAAGAAACCTCCAATCTTGAAAACAGTAACCTCAAATCCTTAAGAACGCAACTTTGGAATACTGAAGATCGCAAAAATTAAATCCTGGAGAAAATAACCTTGAAACTTAAAGAAAGATACCTCGAATCTTGCAGAACCCAAGCTCGAATCTTCTAGCATGCTGGTTGGTTTGGTTCGTCGCTTTACGGTCATCTTGTGCACACTTTAGACTAATCAGACCGGGATCTACATTTTAACGTGAATTCCGAACCACTCACGAACATCCATGCCACCGCCAGGATTCGAGCCTGAAGCATGTGATACCACCGGCCAGAGCGCTAGCCAATTGCCATCAGGCCGCATGCTGGTTGGAGACGCTGATATCAAAAGCAAAAACATAAAAACGTAATTGTGGTACCTTGTATGGGAATCCTACACCAATAATCTATTTGCTTTGTAGGAGTTTATTAGGTTTTCGACAATCAAATCTAAGCAATTATCCATAAAATTTCTTCCATAATTTCCCAATTCCCATTAGCGTTAATTTAGGGGTATACACTAGGAAATTAGAGCACCAGAAATGTGAAAAAACATGGAAAAATAATTATCTCAGAAAAAATTTATAATTTTTGCCATTTTTTTCTTTACATTATATAACGCTGATAATCAGAAATTTGTGTCAGAAATATAAAAATAATTCATACTAGGTACTGGATGAAACTGGATGGAACTAAGTATTTAATCCCATGAGATGTTATTATTTTATCAACTTTTCTTTCAAATTAAACTATAATTCCGCTAAAGGTTTTTTGCGTAATAATTTATCGGAAGTATGAGTGTAAATATATTACGATATTCCGTCCTTTAAATATTTATCAAAAATCTTCAAAAAGCCTAGGTATATTTCTAGAGAACGTGCTAATAATAAATTTTCAAGTCACTTAAACATTAAAAATTTATGACATATATATTGTAAAATATTTAATAACACGCCACAGCCTCAAAATCTCATTCATTTGAAGTTCAGAAATAAACTACATTTATAGCATATACTATGCATTAAATATATGCTATTAATAACATATACTTCATATTCATAGCATATACTGGCATCAAACTAAAAAAAATAAGTAGATAATTTTTTTAAAACATGCAAAATATGTACTACATTGTTTTTTGCTTTAATAATTTTAAAATATAAATACGTATAATAATATATTTCAACACTGAATGTTATAGAAAAGTTTAGCGATATTTATATCAATTTTTTTATTAATATCGATTTTAATAATTGTTTTCTGTATAAAAATACTTTTTAAAACCAGCATTTGCATTATATTAAGCTTTTGTTTTATTAGATTTTTTCGCTTAAAATTTTCCCCCCAATTTAAATTCCATTTCTATCTAATAATAAACTAAAGCAAGTGCGAAAACTACATACACATTTCTAATGGTAAAATACTTATGAGGCATGATGGCCGAGTAACTAGCACTCTGGCGATCTGTGCTCCAGGTTTCGCGTTCGAGTCCCAAAATACCATGGATATTTGTAATGGTTCGGATTCCACTTCAAACTGTAGGTCCCGGTCTAATATGATGGCCGTTGTGAAGAAAAAAAGAAAATAAGAAGCTTATTGCTGACAACCCTGTTTAAGTTTATTTAATTATATTCAAATTTAGGCTCATAACATTATTTATTTAATGGCGAACTCTGGCTGTCGGTACCACAGGTTTCGGGTTCGAATCCATACGGTGCCATGGATGTTTGTAGTGGTTTGAATCCACTTTAAACCGTAGGTACCGGTTTAACATGATCGTAGAGCGTTGAGGGGATATTGTTACCCCGCGTCTGTAGATTATCTTCAAGCTACACGCACCTCCTGGGTAGTGCCATACCGGTGAGGCGGTTACCTTAAGGCATTAAAAACAATTGTCTAATTGTTTGCCTGCTGCATTAGAACAACAGCAAATTATTTATTTATGTAAATGACTGTACTGTAACTAATATTGGCAATGAAAAATAATTTTTCTCTATAAAATTCAATAATTAGCACATTTCTTAAGGTAATAGTAAATGATATAAATACCTTTAATACACGATAAATAAACTCCTCATCCTCAATCTGAAACGGCATGCATAACATTACGATTAATCCAGGGGCAATTCAAATTATTAAATTCAATTGTACTACTCTGAGGCTTACCAATTCAAACCTCTCTACCACAAATCTGCAATTCCTGATAATCTTCCATACAATTACCAAATGCCCATTAAGCTACTCCGCACCCTACTCAAAAGGTCTTCTCGGTCTTCCTAACAGCTCCTTCGTTATCCGGTGTTTATTAGCCTATTCTGCATCCAATTCCAATTGTTTTCTCAGACATTTGTAATAACCCTTCCGATTATTATGTAACATTGAAACACATAACTATCCCTCCGTAACAAATAACTATCCGTCCGTTGCCAAATGTTCAGTAACCCATTCCGCGCCTGAATTAAATGGTCTTCTCAGACTTTCGTAATAAACCACCATCATACCAGACTACCCAAATAATGACTTCCTACGGCAGAAACCGGTTTGCGATTAAAATATCTTTTCGTCTTTGTTTCTTTATTTTCAGTTGTTTGTATTTATCTTTCTGTATTATCTCGAGCAGCCTCATTTCTTTGAATAATTTCTATTCTTTAATGAACTCTATTTAATGTACAAAAATAAATGATTGAAAACTATAAAATTCTACTTGATATACATACATAAGAGAAATCTGAAAGAAATGCAAAGAGAAATCTCTTTGCTTCATGCTTTGTTTTTCTGCGTAACTTCTCATAAAAACATGTAGTTTCTTGTAGGAGATAAAAATGAATTCCGACCTGTCACTAAGGCATACGGACTGAAAAACATTGATGACAACATCAAAGAAAGGAAACCAGTATTTGTAATAATTTATTAGTATAGATTTTAATAATAATTGTTCTCTGTACAAAAATAGTTTTTTTAAATCTAACATTTGCATTATATCAAGCTTCTGATACAGTAGATCTTTAAAATTTTCTCACAGTTTAAATTCCACTTTTTCTCATAATAAACTAAAATACACGTGTAAATAATCCCAAGTGTATTTTTGAATAGTAAAATAGTTAACGTATTGCTGGAACATTTCTTGATTATTATTCAAACGTTGTTCAATTTTATTTAATGGCTTATCACAAATTTAGACTCAGAATTATATTAATGTCAATAAATGTACTGTAAATAATTTTGGCAACATAAATTAATTTTACTCCATAAAATTCAATATTAACACAACTTCTTAAGGAAATATTGATGATATAAATACATTTAATAAAAAAATGATATGATTAAAATGATATAAATACATTTAATAATAAGACATATATAACATTACGATTAATCCAATGACAATTCAAATTATTCAATTTTATTGTACTATTCTGAGGCTTATCACTTCAAACCCATTCTACCACTGCTCTGTAGTTCCTGATAATCTTCCATGCAATTGCCAAATGTCCATTAACCTCCTCCGCACCCTACTCAAATAGTCTTCTCGGTTCTCCTAATAGCTGCTTCGTTATTAGATGTTTATTAACCCATCCTACATCCTATTCCAATTGTCTTCTCAGTCAGCTGCAAAGCCCTTCCTACTATTACTTAACATTCATTGGGATATACTGCATCTATTCAAATAACTGTAACAAATATCTATGTAACAAATATCCCTCCGTTGCCAAATGTTCATTAAACCCATTTTTCTCCTTGCTTAAATGGTCTTCTCTGACTTTTTAATCAACCACAGTTATATAGACTACTCAAATAATTAATGTGATCTTAGGCACCTTGAGCTTATTATTATTATTATTATTTAATTGTTGTTTAATTTTATTTAATGGCTTATCACAAATTTAGGCTCAGAATAATGTTTATGTAAATAACCATACAATAACTAATTCTTATAAAGTAAATTAATTTTTCTCTATAAAATTCAATAATTAACACAGCATTTTAAGGAAATAGTAAATGATATAAATATACGAGACAATAAATTCCACATACTCTACTTGCATATATAACATTACTAATAATCCAATGATAATTCAAATTATTAAATTTAATTGTACTACTCTGAGGCTTATCAATTCATTCTTACCAATATCAATGCTTATCAATTCATTCAACTCATACCCTCCACCACATGTCACTACTTCGTGATAATCTTCCGTACAATTACCAAATGTCCATTAACCTACTCAAATGGTCTTCTCGGCTTTCCTAACATCCCCTTCGTTACCAGATGTTTGTTACCCCATTCTGCATCCATCTCTAATTGTCTTCCCAGACATTTGTAATAACCCTTCCTACTTTACTTAACATTCATTGGGATATACTAGCACCCTATTCAAATAACTGTAGCAAATATCTATGTAACAACCATCCCACCGTTACCAAATGTCCATTAACCCATTCTGCGTCTTACTTAAATGGTCTTTTCAGACTTTCGTAATAAACCACCATTATACCAGACAACCCAAATAATGACTTCCTACAGCAAAACCAGTTTGCGATTAAAATATCTCCTTTCACATATTTGTCCCTTTGGTTTCAGTTGCTTGTATTTATCTTTCGTATCGTTTCAGTCAACTTCATGTCTTTGAATCATTTTATGTTGTAGCATTTTTTTTTTTTTCTCACGGGAGGAGTTTCGGTATTTCATTCCCAGGAGAGAGGAATATATGTTATTTAGCCAGTTAACCCATCATTCAAATTTGACAGCAGACAAACAGTATTGTTTGTAATTACAGGGGTAGTGGGTAGTTACATATTACAGGCAATTGTTCCATCGTACTAATGAGAACAACTGGCCACTTAAATCTTATCGCAGATATTCAAAATTATATAATAAGACTCAGAAAATTAGCGAATGTCTGTGCGACCTTCACAGGTCGAATAACTACATATTGAAACTACATATTGAAATAACTACAGATTGAATATGAATCATACCACGAGTTGTTCTATCGTGATTGGGGATAGACCACCATCTAAGAAATGTCTACTCCAATGAGAAGTTAGGAAAGCTGATCCTCCATCTTGCGGATTGCCTGGTTGATTGGAGTTTTTGGTCAAGATGGGAGAGAGTTATACGATGAATCGAGTCAGAAGTGGGGTTTTTTTTCTCTTTTTTTCTGAAATGACTGAATAGGCCAGAGTTTTCCGCCCGTTTTTGAAATTGATCCCTTTGTGGTTTTGGGTATCTTGCCATGTGATAATTAAGGTTGCCACAGACCATGCAATTAGATTCGATGTAGACTAGTGAACTCAGAAAAAATTGGAGTGAACTGTACATGTGATTTAGTTGTGCACTTGTGATCAAATTTTAATTTATTTCTTCGTATAATAATTCAGAGTTCATTATTTGTATGTATATATGTATGAAAAGTGCTTGTAAATAAAAATTAACGTGTTCCCATAAACCTGAAAGTGGTGCTCCAGCCGTTATAGGTCTAAAATAGGCCGAGACGTTATAATGTATTTTCTATCTCTTGAATGAATTCTACTTAATGTACAAATTAAACAAATGAAAACCAACTATATAATTCTACTCCGATATCCATAAAATAATTCGAAAAGAAATGAAAGGGGAAATCTCAATGTTTCATACCTATTTTTTCTATCAAACTTCCCAGAAAAATAGGCAATTTCTTATAAGAGATAAAAATTCATTCCGCCCTGCCTCTAAGACATACGCACTGAAAAAAAATTGATCATAACAAGAGTCCTCCCACAAAGAAAATGAAACGTGAGTTTGCAACTCATTCGACCTCAATCGACTCCTGGTAGATCTCCGACTCAATGAAACAATTCAGGGCCTCCAACAATAACATCTCCACATTGTGAGAACCACACGACTCATGTTACAGTATTTAAATAAACGTTCGTTGCATTATTTAAAATATATTTCTATTTTACAATAATCAAATTTATCTTCATTGGCGCAACAGCCCCATGGTGGAACAAGGTCTCCTGTGTTTGGCAGATTTCAAGAGATATTTTTCTTTTCACAGGATACGGTTCTCAGTCCTACAATCACATTAGACCGACACCTAAGGTTTACAAATGATTTCGAACCACTTTCGGTATCGATGGCATCGCCGGGACACGAACCACAACCTATGACACCGAAAGCCAGAGCGCTAATCCCTATGCCATCAGGACCACGAATTTGTATTGTTATTTAAGAACCTAAATTCAACGAAACTAAATCACGAACCAAGTTTTCAAAAAAATAATTTATATTAATTATTTTTCTTCAGTATTAAATAACAATTATTACTGCTGTTGTTCGCTTACAAAAACAAACAAATAATAATAATCAAAAAAAAATTAACACTTGGTACGCAATTTTTTTTTTTTTTTTAACATTAGCCATTCTCAGCCAGTCCGTTATAAAAAATAATAATCCATATTACTATTCAGTTAGTTACGCAATGCTATACAATACTAAATACAATTATGTCTACAATATTAAATTAAAACACAAATTCCTATTAGTACTGAGTTACTTATATAAGTCTTTATTCAATACTTTATACAATACTACATGCAGTTCTATTTTAAATATTAAATTAATTACATAGTTTCTATTATATATATCCTATAACAGTTACGTTATTCAGATTCAAAAAAATCAAGTTATTAATTTGAAAATATTTCATTAATTCCATACGTTTAACATAAGTCTTAAAACTTATAAAATTTAAATAAATGTTCAGAACAAACAAATTTCTAAACCACATGGGCATAACTCGTCTCTCCAAAACAACTTTTTGTGTCAACTGGCAAACACCGATGATCTTATATCTGGTTGATGTAAAAATTACCCTTGAATATCTTAAAAGGAATTCATTCCACAATCTTGCTTCGATTTGTTGATGCGCCCCAACGATATTTATCATGACTTCATAAGCCGTTTCCAGTAAGATGAAAACGCACGAGAATTCCAGTCAGGAAGTAATGTTTCTGAGCGACAGTAAATCGACGGAAGTGTTTTAGTTCAGAAACAGTGTAATCCTCTACATCTCCTCTAGCATGCTGAATTTGTCAGTAAAAATAAAATATATCAGCTGAAGCTTGGAGATTTTAACTGTATACAGATAAACAGTTCATATTTTTATTCGCTGTTGGAAGAAAAATGAAATAAATAGAGAATGCATTAACTGTCTGATTTCCAACAAGGATTTTCAGGATATTTCGACTTACGTCATGGATATGCGTCTAAGTTATCTTTAAAAATGCTCCCAAAACACAAGCGTATTATATTAAGGCAAGTGAAGAAAAAAAAAAAAAAATATTTTTAATATTTTTTTTTTTTATTTTAAATGCAGTTATTTTAAAAATAGAGTTAAAATAATCTAGTAATTAGTAGTTTGTAATCGTGCTTCCTCCTACTCACTGGCAAGAGAGCCCTCTGAGGCGTTCAGGAGAAATGGTCGATAGACCTCGAGACTCTCACCCAAGAGCAAGTACAGCGCAGCCTACTCTCCCTCTGAGAAACGTTTGGTACAGCGAAATCATGAGCTTCTGTTGAGAAACGTTTAATTTATAGTCTCTCATCCTGAGAGGAAATATATTTAGCCCAACCTTGCTTATTAGGGGCCTGAATGGTCGAGTGGCTAGCGCTCTGGCGCTCGGTACCACAGGTTTCGGGTTCGAGTCCCAGCGGTGCCATGGTTGTTTGTAGTGGTTCGGAATCCACTTTAAAAAGTAGGTCCCGGTCTAATAGGATCGTAGAGTATTGCGGGGGCATTCTTACTCCGCGTCCGTGGCTTATCTTCAAGTTACACGCGCCCCCTGGGTAATGCAAAGTGAGTACGTCTGTGCAGCACTTGCCTTAAGGCATCTAAGACCAAGCTGTCTGTGTTTGCCAGCTGCATTAGAAAGAAAAAACCTTGCTTATTAGTTGGCCTGCAGACTGTCAGCCGGAGAGGAAGTATATTTCACGCATCCTGCGCTTATCCGAATTTCGGGTTTTTGGCTAAGAAGCGGAGTCCTTCTATTATTTTATATGTATCTATGTCTTTAAATATGTTAAACATTGTATCTAATTGTATGTGTGGGGTGTCTGTGAGTTCTCAAACCTGTACCTCAATATATGAAACCAACTATAACCAATTACAATCTGGTTTACTAACCTGCATACTACATATTTTTATTAATAATAATAACTTTAATTCTATTATATAAAAATACAAACAAAATTGCATAAATAACTATGGTATAAACAATCACTAAAAAAACTTAATCGGATATGTCAAAAAAAGGCGATTGTTTTCAGTTTTTTTATTTCAGTCGCAGCTATCATTTCGGAAAAAAAAAACAATGTTGCATAGTAAATTATTTGATTCAAAATAAAAACATAAAACGCTGTTTTCAAAGTTAAATAAGCATAAATATTAAATAAAAGAATTATTATTTTTTCAAAGATATTTTAACTATACTGAAATATAATAGATACATTTTTTTCCCCATTAAACGCTTGATTAATAATTCTGCTTTTTTTTTTTCAATTAAAAAAAAAACTTTCATTTATTTATTTATATGTTTTAGTTTTTTTTTTCCCAAGAAAAAAAATCAAATAAAACTCTGAAATGGTAAACAAGAGTGAATTAATAAAAGAACTTTTAACTATTTTGTAATTAAAAAAATTTTAGAAAACGCAAGTGTTTAAAAAAGAACATTATATAACGAAATTTAAACCTCTAATGTAAAGAAGTTATTTTGGGCATGAAAAAATTTTAAAAAGTGAGAAATATTTCCTTTTAGAAACAGTGGTTAACGTTTTTCATTTAAAAAAGAGCTTTATAATATTAATAACTACAGTATTTCTTTAGTTTTATAAAAAAAAACAATTTAAATTATACTTTTAAAAAGAGATTAATTTTTTAATTTATATCAAATAAATTTCAAAAAATATTGCTAAGAAAATGCGCAATAAAATGAAATGTTTAAGCAAAAACAATGTTATATAAGATGATATAATGTAGCGGAAACTCATTTTGGCTTTTTAATTCACGTGTTAAAAATATTCAATATTTAGACAGTTCTATTATATTTTTAATTACTTTTTAATTATTTTAATCAATTTTAAGTTGCCAGATTGCGAAAAATAACTTTTAATTTGCTCCTTTTTCAATGACGCGATAGTCCGTGGTGGGCCAAAGTTTTTATGCCAGATTTCAAAGTATGAGATGCTATTTTCTTTTTATGGGGTAAGAATGTCATCCCTACGCCCAACAGTTTTATTGAGATAGGGACCTACGGTTTATAGTGGATTCTGAACCACTACAAACATCCATAGCGCCGCCTGTACTCGAACTCGAAATGCATGGTTAGTAACTCGGCCATCAGAGCATTTAGCCAATTTTAAAAAATTATGGAAATTCTGTGAAATTTGAATTTTTTAAGGCTCATCATTTTTTCAATGCAATACCCCTCCTTCGTTTCGTCTTCACTTTCCCGATATTAAAAAATTATAAAGCCTATTTCATCTTCTAGTACTATATACATACACACACTCACTTATATATATATATATAAATGAGTGTGAGTGTTTGTGGGGTGAGTGTGTTTGGGTCCATGGCTTTTGTGGGTCTGCGCCACACTCGAACCCTACCGTCAGCTCTTACCAACTGAAATCGTGACTCATCGGACCAACGGTTTTCCTTTCATCTAGGGACCAACCGATATGCTCACGTGCCCACGAGAGTCGCTGCAAGCGATGTCGTTCTGTCAGTAAAGGCACTCGAGTCGGTCTTCTGCTGGAAAGCCCAAGAAAGCCAAATTTCTCCGCACAGTTCTAACAGACAAGTCCCTTGTACGTCCCACATTGATTTCTGCGGTTATTTGACGCAGTGTTGCTTGTCTGTTAGAATTTAAGATGCAGACGTCGCCGGTCTCGGTCGTTAAGTGCAGGCGGTCGACCACTGCGCTGTCCATGGTGGGATGTTATGCCTGAAATGTCATACTCTCGGACTCTTGACAGTGGATCTGGGAATGTTGAATTTAACGATTTCGAAATGGCATGACCCATGTGTCTAGCTCCAACTAACATTCCGCGTTCAAAGTCTGTTAATTCCCGTCGTGCGGTCATCATCACGTCAAAACCTCTTCACATGAAAAGTTGAACAGAAATGAAAGCTCTGCGAAAGCACTGCGCATTTATACCTGTTCTACGCGATGCTACTGCCATCTGAAAATTTGCACATTGCTATCCCATGACTTTTGTCACTTCAGTGTATAATAAAAAACTGAAAGACTTAATTCAAAATCTCCTATACAAAGGCAAATCTTTAATGATGTAACGAATGTTTTATCAGAAAAACAAAATATATTTAACGTATTCTGTTAAAATTACGCCACTGGACTAAAGTTTACATTCACAAAACAAAAATCGAAATTGAGCAAATAAAGTTATAATAAAATAATTTTAAAATAATTTCTGATATTTAAATAAACTTCTCTGATGGATTACAAGTATAAACAATTGTAATATGATAAATATATACAATATAAGAACAGCCACGCCAACGTTAATAACTAGGTTTATACAAAGTAAAAAACAACAACAAAAGAACGCTTACAATAATTTGTTTGTTTAAATTTTTAAAAACAAACAAGATTAAAATCAATGTCTTTTACTGCAACTCCTCGTTCATCTTATCTCAAAATGTTTAAAACATTTATCTCAAAAACCCTCCGATTTCATGAGTCACGTCTTTTTCATAACAGTCTAACTTTTCTCTTTTCGTCCAACAGCTTCCCTCCTTTCTCGTTGGAAAAAGTTTTCGTTGCCAAATGTCATACTCAGCCATCGGGACACAAAAGTACTCCTGACAGAAGAAATCCTTTAAAAATTACAAAAAAAAAAAAAAAAAGAAAGAAGTAGGAAAATAATCCCGCCTCTCTGGCGATCACAATTCGTCCTTCGAACACGCCAATCTGCCATCTGCAGATTCCTGCACATCATCTAAAAAAGATTAGTGTTCGGCTCTTGAAGCCAAGTAGTTAAAGATTCGCTATCTGCGAAAAATCAAAATAAACAGAAATTAAAAACTTATGAAAATGAACACGCATATGAACAAATAAATGCTTTTGATGCACCTTGTTACATATCAAATTGTAACGTCTCAGCCCGTACTAAACATATAACTGCTTCAAGAAGAGGGACATTTTCAGAGTCATGGAAACATTTTTAATTTTTATTTGCAACCATGGTATACATACAGATACAGAACTATGGATTATTATACAAAGAAATTAAAATGAAAAATATAAATTTGATGACAAGTGCACAATTAAATCACAAGTTCAATTCACTCCAAGATCAGGGATTTTTCAAAATTCTCGAGTCTAAGTCGAATCTAATTAATTGCCTGGACCTTAATTATCACAGGGCGTGATACACGAAACCACAAGAGGCTCACTTTGAAACAGGCTGAATCTTCGGCTTATTCAGTCACTTCAGATAAAAGAAAAAAAGTCTTCTGGTCGACTCATCGCAGAACTCACCTCTTCTTCACCAATTCCTCCTTTTCAGATAATCCATCTGTAATTGTTTCAACCTGTGAAGGTCGAACAGACAATCGTTAATTTCTTAATGTCTCATTATCCATAACACTGATTATCTGCTGTCAGATTTGAGTGACAGGTTGTTTTATTCAATATTCAAACACCAATTGCATGTAATATAACTACCCCTAACACTGCTTGTCAGCTGTCAAATTTGAGTAATAGACTGGACATTTATTTGTGAAAGGATATTCATTCATCTCTACTTTGAATGAAATGCCAGAACTCGTACCGTGAGAAAAAATGTTAAACATAATAGTATTCGTAAAAATTGCACAAATGTCACAAGCCATGTAATACAAGAACTGGTATTTAATGTTAATAACTAGATTTACACAAAATAAAAAAAAAAGAATGGATTACAACTTGATTTTTAAATTAAAAAAAATAATCAAGATTAGAACCAACGTTTTTTACTGTAATAGACTTGATCTTCCTTCAAATTTAAACATTATCAAATAACAGATTGAAAATTATTGATGAAATGGCATCTCTGAAAATTTAATTATGATAACAGATTGAAAAATTGATGATAAACTTGATTGCAAATTTAATTATGATAACATTAAAAATTGATGATAGACATGTTTAAAAATTTAATTATGATAACAGACTGAAACATTGATGATAGACTTGATTTAAAAATTTAATTTTTATAGCAGATGGAAAAATTGATGATAGACTTGATTGCAAATTTAATTAATTTTTCTTCTTTCTTCTCACGGAAAAAAGCTTTCATAACCAGATGGCACGCATATTATAAAAATTTTGATTACTTAAAGAGACTATGTATCTAAAAATTATAATATCTAATATTATATACATCTAATATTAGCTCAGAGATTGGACAAATATTTTAGCCTTTCAATTGAAAAAAATACAAACAATGTTATGAAAATACATAGAGAGTTTTACCCTAGCTAAACTAATTCGAAATTTGCAAATGAAAATTCAAGAAAAACTTCAACATTCAAATTGCACCGACTGAAAGCAGTTTACACACCGAAAATATTTCCATGACAATATAAATGTTTGTGTTCATGAAAGCCGCAGAATTCCAGTAGCAGAACTAAGGGAATTCTTTAATTTCCTTTTTTTCTCTTGCTAACTGCACAATTTAAAATGGAATTTAAAAGGAGTTTTTCAGATTACTTCCAATAGCAAATTCACTACGACCATGAATATGTTAAGAAAATCGTTTTCGAAGAAACTAATTTACCCTTTTAAAATATTTATGTTAAGTGCAAATTAAAAACTTAATGTTTGCTATTTTGGTTTTCAGAGTCTAGACAGTGTAATTTTTTTTTTTATCAATGAATATTTTTTTTATTTCAACATAATTTGCAATTTAATTAATTTTTATGATTGCCCGTTATGCTTTTAAAATTAAAAACTACGTTAAAAGATGTTTTTATGGATCAATTCAATGAATTTATATCCGGAAATCTAAGGTATATACTTAATTGTTTTATTTTTTATTTGTTTATTTTCTTTTTTAGTTTAAAAAAAAATTATTATTTTGTTATTCTAACGTATATACATTATTTTTGTAGAAAAAAAAAAAAAATTGAACCGAATCTTTAGTTTATCTTAACAACTCAATTCCTACTTTTTACACTCTATTGCAGAAAAGTCCTTTACAAATAAAGTTGAAATTTTATTCTTACATATATATCGCCATCTATTGGTAGATACATGCAACTGAAATCTAAAAAAACTAAAATTAATTAATTAAATTTAATGAACGAATTAATATTTGAAAAACTGTATTAACATCCAGTGTTATCCACTACAAGTTCAAAAAAAAATGTATTGGATGAATAAAAGAGTATTTTATGAATGATTGAAATTTGAACACGATATATATATATATATATATAGGGAGGGTGTGACTTAATAGAAGGAATTGAAAAAAAACCAGACTAAAACTGCTTTCTAAATTGAATCTCTGTGTCTGAAATAGATAGTGTAGAATTATAGGGCAGTGTGATTAGGCTGAAACGGGACTCATCTGAGAATAAAAAGTGCTGCCATCGACCTGTGGTCTAAAGTTGATGTCTGCTGCAACATTATAAATACTTGTTCACAGGACAACATATCCTTTCGCCAACAGATGTCTCCCATGATGCTATGAACAAACAGTAATCCTTGAAGTTTGGGTTCTTGTGGTAGCATGATGATCATGAGGGAATTGAGAAGCCATTGCGCTCTCGCTACGACTTGCTGTAATGGACAAATATTGATTTTCATTGGTCACAGTAGCTCCTGCGCGATTTTTTGGACCAGGATTTCTCACTACGCTTGTAATATCCTTAACTACTTCTATAATTTGCACACATATCTGAAGGATACACGGATATTTCACTGAATCTTTTTATCAATACACATTAAATTTATTTGGTCTTTTATTTTTGCTATAAAGTAAAAATATAATAATTTTAATATTATTTAGTACACTATAATTCAGTGTATGTAGCATAATTCAGTGTGTAAAGCTATTTAGGCTCTGATGGCAGAGGGTCTAGCGCTCTGGCGATTGGTACCACAGGTTCGGGTTCGAGTCCCGGCGGTGCCATGGATGTTTGTTAGGGGTTAGGAATAAACTTTAAACTGTAGGTCCCGGTCTAACAGGATCGTAGAGCGTTGCGGGGGCATTGTTACTCCGCGTCCGCTGTTTACCTTCAGGCTACGCACCTCCTGGGTAGTGCTATGAGTAACGTAGGTGCAGCGCTTTCCTTAAAGCATTAAAGACAACTGTTTACGTATTTGCCAGATGCATTAGAAAAAAATATATAAAGCTATTAATAGAAAATGTATTAAAAGTTCTTGAACTGATCAAATAAACTAAGTAAAAATTAACTAAATAGATATTAATAGAATTCATCTTATATGCTATATTAAATTACTAATTAAAGCTGGTCATATATATATATACATACTTTCACTTATTTTCAACCGTTCTGAGAACTTATATTTAATAGCTATAATGTTCGCTGTAAAAATAATTTCCATCTTTATATCGAGTAAGGATACACCATGCATTCACACGAGAACTATAGAGCGAATTACTTGTGGAAGGAAAGAAGGAATAGGAACAGGATACAGTTCAAGGTTGAAAAGTCTTTTCTTTCAAGTACGTGTTGAACCTTGCGTTAGAGTATAACCAAATGATCTTGCGGACCATTTTGGAAATGTATCCTAACTCCGCGGGCGCATATAAAATTACATATACCCCTATTATATTTAGACCCACTACAGACATTTTTTTAGAGTGAAAAATTTAAACATATTGAGTTATTATTAGTGTGTTTACTATTATTCTCGCATGTAAACATAGATAATATACTACTGATGCTAAACGCACAATGTATATAAACATATAACACTGAAAATGAAATATAAAAAGTATATAAATATAAACGAAATAAAAATGAAATGATAAAAATAATTATTTTACTATTGCGACATTTCACCACTCTTTCATTTAGCTTTGGCACATCGATCTCAATTTGCGTATTTGCACATCGTAATGGGTGTTGCGTCCATTATGTGTGAGCGTGTTTTGTGTTTGGTCAATTTCATTTTCGAAAAAAAACGATTCCCAAATTTAAGTTGAGCCAAAGGCACTAACAACTTGAACTGAGAGTCTGGTTTGCTCTGCTATCAGCAATCAACTGTACGTATCAAGGGATAGTCATTGCGTGACTGAGGTCACTTAAAGTGAAACATAGAAACTGTAATATTTGATGTTCCAAGATGCGCGCGCCTCATGAATTCCCAGAATATGATATAATTATTCTGCGAACTCATAACTGTAAACTCATACATAAAGCAGGAAATATCTGTCATATAATCGAAAGAATATTTAAAATCAAAGATAAATTTTTGTCATCATTTCGACAGTCAATTTTTAAATATACAGATGCACACATAGTGTATTTTTTATTACATTGGTTTTGACAACTTTGGCCATTATAAAATAAATACATTTTGCAAAAGTGTGATAATTCTCATGGGACAGAATGAGCTGAAGGCGGGCCGCGGGTTGGCCACCCCCTGCCTTAGACATTGGAACAGAAGTTTAGAGAGAGAAAAATACTGAACAGTCGCGTGAAGTTATACAGGCAGTAGGAATGGTACAAAAACTCTAAAACGAACTTGTTTAATATGATTTCGTAAATATTCATAATGTGTTATGTTTTATGTGCTGTAGTTGTGCAGCGCCGTCTATTCAATTTTAAATTAATATGAAAGCTGAATGTTTCTAATAATTATTTGAAAAACAATTACATTTCTACCATGTCAACAACAATTTTCACTGATCCAACACCACACCCATATAAGGCCCTAATCCGTTCTGACGAATCCGCAAAATATTCGCCACTGCAGGATTTGACAGGTGAGAGCTCAATTTTATTCATCTGAAAGTAAACTCCTACATTTTATATCAATTTAATGTTTAATTTTGATGTTTACTACGTTGTTTTAAAATTTGTTTTGTGCAATCCGTGAACAATTTTATTTCTCGTCTGAGAAACAGAAAGCACCAGTGTTGTATTTTGAACCACAATTTTAGTGTTATTGAAAATTTAGTTCTGACAGGGAACGGGGTTAAGTTTTCCCCAGAGAAAACAAAACGAAATACCTCAGTGAATTTTTGTTCTTATCTGTATTCTTATATGTTATTTTTGTATGTGCATTTTAGTTATCAAAGTATTAGTAGATTTAGATTTTTTTATATAATGCCAATTATAACTTACCAACTAATTATGTTATTAATCGATGTGCTGTATATCACTATTGCTACACCCCACCACATCACTGTGCCTAGAGCTGAGTTGCCCCTATACAGTTTGGGAATGATGTGGGTGAAATGAATGGACGCAAGATGGGGGCGGAAAATTTTCCATAATTCACTTTTGAGGTACAGAAGATGAACAATGTGGAAAATTCTTACAAAAAAAACAGAACAGAAAATCAAAAATTTAAAAACTGAAAAGAGATGAAATATGAAACTCTAAAATACATAAAAACCTTAGGTAAGATATTAAAAAAAAAATTGAAACATTGTAATAAAATAAACACTACATAGGAGATTATACATGCAATTCATATCGATTATTTTTAAAATTAGAATTGATTTGATACTTTTAATCTGTTATTCATTTAGAACCAGATATTTTTAGAATTAAAAAAATAAATGACCATTTATTACAAACATTTCCTTGTTGTTATTTATAAAAGCAACCTCTTTTTTAAGCACCGTGTCTTTCATAATCAAATACAGAAAGGACGATTTACATAAATTAGCTTTTTAGTCGGGTGGAAGCGTGACATTTGAAATGAAAATGATAGATTTTAAAAAATTATTAACAAGAGCAAGACATAAAAGGAATATTTATATTTCGTTAAGGGGCTGTTAGAAACGATTATTAACAGCAGGCTTGAGGAAGAAAGGAAACAAAAGGAGTTTAGAACAACAACAAAAAACAAAAAACAGAGGGAGTTAAAACAACAATATAAACAACAATTCGATATAAACAACAATTGAATTATTTTGCTATGCATTTTTAATGTTTCTGCTTATGGAATAATAGTTAACTTTATAAGTTTGTTTTGATTTCATTTTACCTGAAATGTATACAAACTAATTTTAACATGTGTATTGAATTATAGTCTAGCCTTTATATGCTAAATGTTGGTTTAATTTGTCGCTCTACTGTGATTTTGTGCACACTTTAGGCTAATTAGACCGGGACCTACCCTTAACGTGGATCCGGAACCACTAACATCCATGTCACCACCAGGATTCGCACCTGAAGCATGTGGTACCAAAGGGCAGAGAGCCAGCCATCGGCCATCAGGTCCTTTTATACGAAACTGACAATGTTGATAAAACGGAAATTAAGTAATATTATATTTTAAACATGGCTGAAGAGCGTGAAAATTCTTGGTAAATTTATTATTTAGCATTTCATAAAACAATATTGTTTAACCATTAAATTTTATTCACAAAAAAAAAACGACTACAGAAAATGTTTCAAACAAGCAATTTAACTCCCAGTTACATTTATCCAACGAGATATTAGCTGCTATTTAAAATATGTATAATCGTTTATAAATTGTTAAAAACTAAATTATTAATATATTCAGAAATATCTTGCTTTACGGAGTAATTTTTATATGATATGATATTTGCATGATTTTAAATTCATTTTATTTAAATTGTAAAAGAAAAGTAATATATTGTTTCCTCATACTTTAAAAAAAAATGTTTTACTTACTCATTTAAAAGCTACCAGTTTGTCTTTCTGAAATAGCATAGTCTTCTTATTAAAATATTTTACTCAATTTGCAAACATTTTAGTTCCCAAACAGCATAGCTGTGCAAAAATTAAAATAACATATCTTAACGGTGTTCCGATTCAGAAAAATCCCAATTCAAAAAGTAGTTAGGTAGTATGCTAATACATTTAATGTTCTATTCTTTTTTTAAGAAATTCATCCTATGTGTTTATTTATTTTTGTATTTAACTTCTAATTTTCAGTCGATTTATTTCCACTCTCTTCTACAGTTTAAAAAGTGTCAAGTTTGAATCCTATTTCATTCTGTATCAATAGCATTAGCTTGCAATGAATGCATTTTTGATTTCAAGCGATAAAAAAAAAATCAGATTAAAAATTATTTTTTTCTGAATGAAAATGAAGAAAATTTTAAAACTTGCTAAAATACTTGATTTTCAAAACCTTTTTTTAACAGCTTTTTCTTGAAACATGAAACATTTGTTTCATTTTTAAAGAAACTACAATAATAAATTGATGTTAAAAATAATAATTTTTTAATTGATGCTAAAAAATATTTAATTTTTTGCTTGTAAAGAAATTTCTGTAGTTTTTAAATATTGTTCAAAATAAATTTTTAAGCAGCTTTCTTGGAAATGAAACGTTTCATTTTTAATAAAACTACAGTAATGAATCTTAAATTGATGATAAGAAATGCCATTTAATACGTTGCTTGAAAAGAAATTTCTGTATTCTTGAAATATTGTTTACAATAATTCCAAAATTAAAATGAGCATATTTCATAAATTATTCAGATCTTTAATTTCTGTTTACTTTTAAATCACTATACTGAATCTTACTGGTTTTATTTATTTATTTATTTTTATTATTTTTAGGAAAATTACATTTACAGATAAAAATTTTATACTACTTAAAAAAATCTTTTTAAATAAATAAAATATCTATTAAGTCATGTATTTTTCTAAATTAAGGAAAATTAAATTTTTACATTACTTTTTGTTGTAGAATTTTCTCAATTAATCAACTATTATTTTTGTTATATCCTAATTGCTATCGAATTTCTTTTTAATTAATTTTTAAAAAAAACAATATAAAATTATTTTTTATTGTAAAAATAAAAAAAAAAAAAATTACAGTAAGAAATTAACAAATTTATATTATAACGATAATAAAATTACTGTGTCCAAAAGTAAGACCCATTTTCAATTTAAAATTCGAGGGGCTTATGGAATTTCATTTTTTTTTTTTTTTTTTTTTCCTTTTTATGTTGCTGGCACTGTCCTTGACATCTGTGTGAAACTTGATGTCAAAATATTAGAATTCCGCAAATATTAACTTATGTAAAGAATTTTTTTTTAGGAATTATATATAAAGAGTTTTAAATAGTCGAAATAGTTATAATCATTCATTTATAGGATTCATTCATTAATTAGTAATTCATTTATTGTAATTAATCAATTCATTCATTATGTTTTATTATTATAATCATTCATTTATAGGATTCATTCATTAATTAGTAATTCATTTATTGTAATTAATTCATCCATTCATTATATTTTATTATTATAATCATTCATTTATAGTTCTGTTCCTTTATAGTATTTATTATAACTTTATAACACTTTCTACATGGTGCATTTTTTTTGCACAGCCTACTCTAGAATACTATGTGCACTAGTTTTCCTTTTTTTTTCTTTTGGTCATAACAGAAACTTTCTTATATTATAACAATATATTTTTAAAGGTCCCGTTATTTCCACGAATCAAACGAAACCAAACAAATAAAACTCTTTTGATGAGATGTTGAAATTGTTGGCTGCAATTTGATAGAAATTTCTTATATTATATAAATATATTATTTGTCCTTTAAGAAAAGAGATCAAATTTAAAATTTGTAGCATTAATAATCTTGGTTGGACGTAGGACTGGCAACCCTATCCCATAAAAAGAAAATTTTTTTCTGTCTCGAAATTTGCCAGTAGGCAGACAGCCTTGGCCTACCATGGGGCTGTAGCTCCAAACAGGAAGAAAAAGGAGAATCTTCTTGTTGTTTTTTGATTCACATCTTTTAGACATATTATTTTGCATTTTGTTAAAAAGTTTTGATAACTTCAAGCGTAGTTTTATCAAATCAGTGTTCCTGCCATATATGACGCCAGTAAAAGCTACAAAGGCTTCTGAGAAGGAATTTAAAGGTTACCACTCTTAGAATGGAAGAATCCGAAAACTCTTAATAAGTTAAAAATAAAATTCATTCTCAACATTTTTAAGTAAACAACATTTGTAATTTCCTCCTATAGAGAATTTTCATCACATAGTAAATGTATGCTTTTCACAGTTTTATTGAAGTGATATAGGATATGGTAGAATATAGGATAAATAGATAGGTTTCAGTTGTTATTTGATATTGTAGAGTTTTAATGAAATAGTTTTTTATTTATTATTGCCAGGTTTAATTTAACGGGACAGGTTTTTGTGTTAGTACAGGTTTTTATTTAATTACACAACAGAAAAAATGTTGATTTTTTTAAAAATAAAATAACACAGTAACTCATTTTTATTCATGGTGTAGCTTTACAGTATAATATACAGTGTATAATATATACTTTATTGTTTTAATTATTATGACAGCATAACATCTGTTTTATATTCAGTGAAATTAACCAAACATAACTATTTTTGTTGTATTCACCTGGAGTTCGGAAATTTTCAGTTGCAGTAGAGCAGTGAAAAAGCTGCGCATCATACTTTAATATGTTACAATGTGGTGTAGAATGTCTAAGATAGGAGTGATCGGTCCCTTTTTATGGAAGAAGATCACATAAGTAACAGTAAAACCTGAATAATTCCCGTCAATATTTTACTTTCTTGTATAAAAATTTCGCAGAAGGCATTCAAACCGAACTGACCTTCATTTGAATAAGATTTTGACGTAAGTGCTGGAGAGAATGTTTCCAGAAGATTTCATTTTCTTTACATACAAACATCGTGGGATCACTAATCTTTTGTCGTGCTGCTTTTTTCTTCTTAAATTTAAGCTGCAGGCTAACTAATCCTGTTTCTCAAAAGACTACGGATTATCTATATTAAGACCACGGATTAAGATGGAGTGATAGTCACGAAGTTCGGTTATCTATTCCAGCAGAGTGTAAACTGAGGAGACAAGATATTTATGATATTTGCAAGATACCATTTGCAATATTTAATAAAGACGTAAATTAGCATGTTTAATGATTGACGTTAACTTTACTGAAACGTATACAAAAAACGTCTGGTTGTATAAAAAAAGGGTCCAATTTAAATGGTTATAAATTTTACTCCATTCAAGATATTGCATTACTACCTTAAAATTATACTTGATGTCAAAGACAAGAGAAAGATGCACAAATTGAAAAAAATAGTAATAATTAAGGCCAATCAAAATTGAGGGTGTAATATTTAAAAGATCTAAGCAAATTGTATTACAAGGGAAATCATAAATAATTTTTTTGATTTGTTAATAAGTATTATAAATGATTGGAAATAAAAATAAAATAGAACGTCTTGCATTCAATTTGTATACGTTTGTTTCTTCAAATGATTTAACAATCAAATTATCAAATTCTTAATTTAGTCCTCATATTTGTAGACGTACTAATACTAAATGCTAAATACTAATACTAAATTGTAATTCTTGGGATCTATTTAAAATAAATTGGGTTTATAAAATTAGTATGCTTATCAACTCTACTGAAACGTAAACAAAAAATGTCTGATTTTATAAAAAATTGGGCAATTTAAATGGCTATAAATTTACTCATTTCAACTATTGCAATACTGTCTTAACAATTTATTTGATGTCAAAGAAAAGAGAAATTTGTACAAATTCAGAAAAATAAAAATAATTAATGTCGATCAAGAGAGAGGGAATAATATTTAAAACATTTAAACATCTAATTTTTTTTTTTCTTTCCACAAATTGTACTAAATGTAAATCACAAAGAATTTTTGCATTTGCCAATAAGTGTTATAAATCATTCAAATGGAACGTCTTGTATTAAATTTGTATGCGTTTATTTCTTCAAAAGTTTTTAACAATCAAATTACGAAATTCATAATTTAGTCTTCATATTTGGCGACGTAACTTTGATGTTAGAATTATTTATATATGAAGTTATGCATCATTTTAGTTATCATAGACCTGAATTCAGCAGGATTTGTTGGAAGAATAAATAAATATATTGGTTATTTTTATTTATTTATTCATTTTCTTGAATCTGGGTAAAAGTGAATGCTACTCAAAAATTGGTGCCCTACATTTATAGCTTCAATACCTCCCAAATGGATTTCTATGGGATTTTATTGGAGAATAATAAGAATCTTCTTTTGATTTTAATCTTACATAACAAGGAGAAATCATATTATTCCTTACTATATTTTCAGGAATCCAATAATCAATTGCGAAACAATATTTACTCTAAAGCGATGTAATTCATGTTAGTAATAAAAGAATTGCATGAACCGAATTCTGACAGTCAGTACAAAACCCAATACGAAAAAGAATCTTTCGACTTCAACACACAAACCTCGTTAAAAGCATTCGCTGAGCGTCTGGCAAATTCTATAGGAATTCGATGGGAAATTCGCTAAGAAGTTTCCATTAAATATTCAATAGACATTCATCCACGTTAGAGTTCATCCATTGAGTATACTTGACTCTCAACTCTGCGCTATGCCATCAAATTAGCATAAGACATCTCATGCAGCTATTTGGAAAAAGCAAGAAGAATTTGGTTTCGCTCTTTGTTAATCCTTTTCTTTTCTCGGTAAAGCAATTTCTCTTTTGCAATTGAGTAAAAACAAAATATGAACTCTAAAGATTACCCAACTTCGAATATATTTTTCCTTTAAGATTTATACATTTAGTTAATGATAAATTTGTTTTTTTAAATTTAGTAACGGAACTTTAAATCATGCAACAAAAAAGTTTGATAGTGTGATCCATTTCTGGTTTAATTCCACTGAGTGTTCTTTAATATATAAGTAGACGCAAATTCAATTCTGTTGGTTTTGAGTTTAAAGTAACTGTATAGAAAACGAGTAGACTTAATAAAGAACATGAAATTTTCGAATCTATAGTCATATAATATTAATGAATTCTTCCAGGATTTCCAATATAATAAACAATTATATATGTAGAAGTCCTCTTAAAAGTTATTATTTCCGGCTCATCTTACCAGTGCCAAGTTCAATATTCGACAAGCCGAAACAAACACTTCCATACATCAGCGAGAATTGGCATGATAAAGTTGTATGGAAAATTTCTTTCCATTGAGCTGAAAGGGGAGGGAGTGTACCCCTTAGATTCCACATATTTAAAGCGTCGGTAAAAATCTAGAATCCCTTTGTGCTACCCTACCCATTGTGCCAAATGCATAGCCAGGATGCCAAGTCGCTAAATAAATATAATAATATATACTGCAGTTAGTTTTTTGCGATAAAATAATATTACGCCAAACTCCATCACTAGGATTCCAAGTCGCCAAGTAATTATCAAGATATTACCACTATTTTAACAAAATTTTAATTATTTGCTTTTAAGCCAAATTTTATCGTTTTAGCACCAAATTATTACGCCGAATGTTGTTTTGTTAACTCACAAAAATGTATCATTTTAACAATGATAATAGGCGCTTTTATGATAAAATTCCACACACACAATAAAAAAAAAAAAAAATTCCCATTATGTCAAAGAAAATTTCATGCTGTTTAGGTCGATTTCGAACGATAAAACAATATTAATAAAAAAAAAAAAGAAGAAGAAACCAGAAAATAACTAACATTTTATTCTGATATATCCTTTGTTGGAGGCGAAAATGATCTTTTATTAGCTGACTACAACCTGTCCTTGTAGTCATATCAAATGAAAAAAAAAAAAATCACAAAGCACAGAAAAGTTTCATACGTTAAAGCGGCTTTTTTTTTTTTCCGTCATCTAACGTTCTAAATTAAAAAAAGTAACATTTTTCTGCGCGAATTCAGATAATGGTTGTCACAAAACCTTAACTATGCCAACAGCATTAAAAATAAGCACTACAAACCAGCGAGAAAAATTTAATGCGTTCGAGCCGAGTTTTTGCAGTCAACTAACGTTCTAAAAATAAAAATAAAACCTTTTCCTTTGAATTCAAATAACAATTGTTACAAAACCATAGCTATGTCAACAGCTTTGAAAATAAATTAATTATTTAAATAATCAAATATAAGTTAATAAAGTAAAAAATCGTTTTCATTGTTTGTTACATATTTTCATGAGTGGAAACATCATAATTTTTTTTTTATATTCTGTATCATTGGCCGACAAATGTCATCTGCCAAAAACATCTCAGAATAATTTTTTAAAAGAATATATATTTCTGTTATTTACTATAAATAAAAATTCCGCAAATAATAATCAAAGTAACAATAAAATATTCATTATATGAAAGGAAAAAAGAAGATTATGAATTCCTCTAATTATAGTATTGTAACCCAAAAGAAATTGGCCGAATTTTCCGGGTTGCAAGCTTGGCGACTTTCTCAGGCATACAGTATTCTAGATTTCAACTAAAGTTTTTCACAAATCAGGGACAAATATATAGATCAGGTCTAATAGGACGCAGTAAATGCATCTTAGATAAATGATACATTTAAAATAAATTTTCTGTTTTAATTGCAAATTATTCAGATCAATTTGCCCAACATTCAAATACAATAATATTCCATATTAAATACTATTCAACAACAATATTCTAATGCACCATGTGTACTGCATGTAATATTTTATGACATAAAGCTTTATTAGGATTTAATTCGCATAAACAGAAGCATAATCGTGAAACCTTATGAAAGAAAATTTGCTTGCATATCCATTTTAATAAATAAATTTTCACAGAACTAATTATAATCAACAATTGCTAAGCTTCAGTTTATAAGCAGGATATGCCTCACTTTTATTTGTTCACTTAAAACTGTTTACTGAAAATACATAATTACTATTAAGGTAAATATTTAACAATAAAATTTTTATATTAAACATTTAATTTCACTAAAAGTGTTGGACAATATAATCAATGAAATTTATTCTAGCTTGTTTTGATGCTATTTTAAAACAATTACAAATAATGTTTTGAATATCTTAGAATGGATGGCAAGAATACCTTGTGAAGTACTTATTAAATAAAAATACATAATTTTAAATATATAATAAATAAACAAGAATATATAGCTAGCTTCATGTAATAAACTAACTTATCTCAAAAAAAGACAAATGCTTTATTAAAGAAATAAAGTTATGTTTTTTCATTTTAAATTTTATATGGCTGAATTTTTTTTTTTACATTTGAAATCTTTGAATTTAAAATTAGAGTTAATTGGCATGCCTATATTGACGCAAGATAAATTTTCGCCAAACTTGGCAGCCGCCTTTTCGGGATCAATATTACCTTTTTTATACAAAAAAAAAAACAATTAGTAGTTGTCATATTTTTTATTCAATTTTTTCTTACTATATTTTCAATTTTCATCTCACAGATCTGAAAAAAAAAATTTTGTTTTTCGAATTATAAAATTCTTCAATTTAAAAAAAAATATCTGTACAAGAGAACATTTTTAGAATTCATCCAAATAAGAAAATATGGAATGGCTTTCTTATTAGCTTAAGTGGGAATTTATTCTGCATATAATTTGCTGAGAGCATAGCTTCTGTTCAATATCTTTTTTTTTTATAAACCTGTGTCAAACAGAAGCCCATTTTTACTAGTTCAATAAACGAACTGTTTTATCGTTCTCTAGCAACATTTTTTTACTGGATAATACGGAACTGTAAATTCGTATCACCTTGGAATTCAAAATAGCTAGAGATTTTCTGTTAAGATAATGACCTCCATTATAGCTTCTATGATTCTTTTTTATTTCTAAATTTGTTGTTGTTAATTGTAAAAAATTATTAAAAGTTTTCCAACACTTCGCTATTCTTTCATATTAAACAGTTCATTGCCTATCTACTGAAATCATAAAAATGTAGAAATTTCAGCTTACGGAAGATTTCTATTGATCCGCAACAATCTGTGTAGATGGTTTCGTTTGTCGCTCTACGGTCATCTTGTGCACACTTTAGGCTAAACAGACCGGGACCTACAGTTTAAAGTGGATTCCGAACCACTACAAACATCCATGGCACCACCGGGACTCTGTGTATATGAGTGGCAGAGATTCTGAAACTCTAAATTTAGATTCCTTATTGTAATGAATGCCAGTTAATTTGCGTTTTTATGTAATCTGTACATACAGTATCACGTTTTAAAATATATAATTAGATATTCCATCATCTAATCTTAAAATTACAATTTTTTATAGCATAAATAATTTTGAGAATTATGCCAAATCAGATTACTTAACATTTAACTATGAATTCCTGTACTAATATATTAACCAGTTTACTAAGAAAATATTAGTTTAGTATGATAGTCATATTTCTATATAATTAGAACTCAAGTTCTTAAAATTTTTTTTTTTGCATCTCTATAGTGAATTCTACTTTATTGACCCATCGGGGAGAATGTTTTAAACTCTCAAAAAAGTATGTTATTGGCGTTTAAAAGAATCTTTTTTTTTTTTTTACAAGTTCTTTTTGTTCTCAAGTTTTACAAGTTATGTTATCTATTCTCTCCCATTAATGTTGCGACAATTTCATTCAAAATAGTTAGTTCAGGAAAAAGAGTATTGTATTTATATAACAATAGAACCCATTTAAGTACAATGTCTTTAGAAGTGTCAAACTGGAAATGAGACATCGATGAGAAAACTGTAATTGCATTGTCAATATTATTGTTCCATTTGTTCCATTACTTTTGTTCTTAACAGCTATATCCTCTTCCTTTGATGGTCACGTGACTCGTATTGATTCCATGTCTAATAAAAAAGTGTGAAGCCGTTGTTCTCATCACATATGGCAAATGAAAATCTATATGTTTCAATATCTGACAGCTGTGTTAAATACTAAAACACATAAGGTTTCTTTTTGAATTGATCACTCAATATTTCTTTTCTTAGAATATCTTCGAATTCTGTTGATGGTGATTGTTCGTAGAATAAAATATATATTTTTATTTTTAATTTTTTTTATTTTTTTTTATTATATTTTATTTTTATTATATATTTTTATTATTTTTTGTATATTTTATATTTATTTTAATTTTAATTTTTATTATTAAATTTAAATAAAGCGGACCTGACGCTCTGGGTCACAGGTTTCGGGTTTCGAGTCCATGGATGTTTGTAGTGGTTCGGAATCCACTTTAAACCGTAGGTCCCGGTCTCCTATGACTATAAGAGCGTCACGGAGCCGAAGTCAGACTTCTACCTACGGGTGCACCATCAGAACAGAAGCTGCACCCCCCTCTTCCCCCTTCCATGAGGGGCACGACGACAACAACAAATAAAGCGGACGAAAGGTTTCCAGTAATAAACTTTAATTTATAATTTTCATTTCTGATGACTTCTGATCCTTACTTTTTAACATTTAGCTATAAACACCTCTACTAATAAATTGATTAGTTTACCAACCAACAAGCCATCAATTTAGTATAACCCCATTTCTGTAAAAAAAAATATATTATATTTCCTGTGAACATGCTATAGCATTTCATAAATATAAAAAATATTTCTTCTGTGTAATTTTCTTCCCGTTCTCCAAAGTTTGGGAGTGAGAAAACTATTAAAAGCTGATAAAAACAAATAAAAGAATAAAATACTAAATCAACACCTAACAATCTCATTTACTAATTAATTAATAAAAAAAACTACTGAACAGTTGCAAAACGAAGAGAATTCAAAACTCATTACATGCATTACAGACACTGCTATAAAAAGAATTAGATGGAGTTGAAATTGGGATATAGTTGTTGTTGTTTCTTATCCCACTTTCCCACTTTCTAGTGTCTCGTAGTGGCCAAGCCCACAAGCCCATACGTACTCATGATTGAAGGGAAGGAAGCAGCTTCTGTTGTGATGGAGCACCCGTAGGTAGAAGTATGAATTTGGCTCCGTGACGCTCTTACAGTCATAGGAGACCGGGACATACGGCTTAAAGTGGATTCGAACCACTACAAACATTCATGGCACCGTCGGGATTCGAGCCCGAAACCCGTGGCAAGGAGCGCCAGAGCGCTAGGCACTCGGCCATTCAGGTCCCAAATTTGTGAATGCCAACGGCCCGCGGTGTTCCCAGGTGGTCACCCACCCAAGTACTAACCGCACCCAATGATGCTTGACTTCGGTGATCTAACAAGAACCGGTATATTCAGTAGGGTATGGCCGTTGGCTTTGTGATATAGTGTCTCGTATAAGCAGTTGGACTGCTGCTTTACATTTTTTCTAAATTTTCTCTGAGTAAGAGCTCAAATATCAGAAGTTCCCCACGATATCTCATTTAAAAGATCTCAAAGAGATCTAAACTAAACATAATAATAAAATATATAATGAGTTACATTTAATCCATGTAAAATCCAAAAATAAATTAAATATTTGATGAAACTTTATACTGTCGCCATTTATGTAACTAAGCTGACAACAAAATTCGAGGTAAAGTACTGCAAAACGTAGAGGGAACTAAGACGAATCCAAAAATGTCAGGTGCAGATAGACAACGCGAGTTCAGGGACCGGAATCAAAATGAACACATTACCACCAACCGTTATAAACTACATAAAGCAACATATTTAGCAGAAACCTCAGTGACCTCAGCAAACTTGATGTAACCCACTTGCACTGCTGCCCCTCTGCACACTAGCAGCGAAAAAATTACCTCTAAAGCGGGCTTAATTAGTACTTTGCACTATTAAATTTTATTAGAATCGAGGGAACCCATTGGTAATTGTGAAAGCATTTGTTATAGTCTCACATCGGCAATTAAGCTATTTGGTAGCTTTCCTCACATCAAACATGCAAATGAGCGTTGAGGTCCTTCTAGAATATATCATTACTCCCATTCTCACCCATCCAGAAGGCATGATTACCTAATAAATTCACTGTTTAAATAGCCTTGTTACTTAATAAAATCCTTGCATTATTCTCGGCATTAAAAAAAATGTATTAGCTTAAAGAATTTTGTGAACTAAATAAGTATTTCTAAAATAGCTTAAAATTTTAAATCGAATAAAATTTTGAAGTAACATATAAAATAATTTGCAATTGAACAAATTTCGATTTTTAAATTATAAATGATGATGATTTTTTTTTAAATTAAAATAATGTATTTAAAATCCTTTTTAACTATAGGGTTATAAAGGAATGTTTTATAAATGTAAAAAAAAATTGTTCTGGTTATTTTTAAATTATGTCTAACATTTTTAGAGAAAAAACACAACATTTCTTTAAAATCTATTCATATTTTATGGGTGCAGAAAAATTTTAAAAATTGTAAAAAAAAAAAAAAACGATTATTAGCAATCTTTGAAAAAAAGTTTTTTTTTTTTTTTTAAATCACAAAAAGAAAGTAAAAACATTCATCTATGTAACGTTCCTTAATTAGTGTTTGTATAGAAAAAAATCTTCTTTTTTTCACTAAGTCAAATAAGTTGTTTACTTGATGATACAAAAAATATATTTATGTTTCGTGAAAAAAATAATAATAAGTATTTTGAAGAGTAAATACTGAACTTTTATGCTAGGTACTTTTACAAATCGATGAAAATGAAAATAAATATTTTTTATATATTTACCAATTTAAAAGAAATAAACAGAGTTTTTTATTCATAAATCGTTATTTATTTATAATTTTTTTAATTAAATTATTTTTTCCTCACTGCTGTTCTTGTGTTGATCATTATTTACGAATTTAACTGTTTAGAAAAAAAAAATGTTTTAACTGTTTTTAGAAAAAAAATTGAGTACATGAAATAATTCAAAGGAACTGTTTTCCTTTAAATAGCTGGCATAAAGTACTTGAGCTATTGTGAAATTGTATCAGAATTTAAATAAAGAGGATTTGAAAAAAAATATAATTTAATTCATTTCAGATAAAATGTTTTTTTTTTTTTTTGGCATATTCTTCTATTTGCCTAAAATTCGCATATTCTGCTATTTTCAAAAAAATATAAATAATTTAATATTTTAATTAAATCTTTTTTAAATGATCAATTTTCAAAGATATTGGCATAAATATTTTTTTATTCTAGACAGATTTTTGAAAATTCCTGCTCATTTTGATAAATATTTTTTTATTCTAGAGAGATTTAATTCCTTTCATTTTTGAAAATTTACTTTTTTCAATTTTTTATAAGTAATTTGTAATTTGTTGTCGGATTCATATAGTTTTTTATAAAAATTTATTTTTTATGGTTTTTAAGCTCTGATTCTAACTCACGTAGTTCTCCTTAGTTTTGTTTAATCAAATAAAATTCAAATAAAGCAAAAGGTTTATTTATCAGTATTTCATAAAATGGAAAACCCTAAAACTTAGAAATTCCATTTCTTTCTATAAATATATTGTTCCCTTATTTTGTGTGTTGCCCCAAAATTATGCAGAAGTTTTATGGAATTTTTACATTTTACTTTTTTTTAATTCTTAACATCTGATTCCATCTGGTGGCTTGTTGTCTATGTATGTGGTTTGTTATTTCTTAAAAATATATTACTAATGGCTTAACACTTGATTTTAACATTCATTTTAACGAGGCGTAACACTTGGTCTTAACATTCATTTTAACGAGGCTTAACACTTGTTTTCAACATTCATTTTAAAGAGGCTTAACACTTGTTTTCAACATTCATTTTTAAATTAAAATTAAAATTATTCATGAAAAAGAAATAAAGCGTTATTTCTTTATAAATCAACATATTAATAAGCAAATTATTTAAATCAAAACACTTAATTTAACATTTAAAAAAAATTTAATTCATTCTGTTTGGTTTTTTTTTCTTTGATATTCTTTCTATTTTTTTTGTAAATCTTCAAGATTTTCCAATTTCTACAATGGTTGATAAAAAACATGGTTGTTTATGAAATAACTGTACTTTTTAACGACTCTTTTACATGTAGAAGATAGTAACATATATGTATATTATTTTTATTCTTTAATTATAGAAATCTGTCTAACAACGTCTGTGGTTTTTTTTTTTCCAAACTGATTTAAACTGTTAAAAAAAAAATTAATAAATCAATTAAAAATTAATTCATTAACAAAAACGATTACTGCATAGAAAATATGTCTGACTTTTGATTTTCTTAAAAAAGCAATATATCACATTAGTCAGATAAGAAGTTATGCATATATTTATTATGCATATGCATATAGTTTTCAGTTTTATACAATGGTTGATAAAAAACACGATTGCTTATGAAAATATAACTGGATATTTTTAACGGTTCTTTTAACTTTAGAAGATAATATCATGAAAATTATTTTTTATTCTCTACGCATTGCAATCTGTCTCATAGTGTCTGCGATGTTTTCATCTTGATTAACACATTTAAGCAATAAACTAATCAACCAATTAAAAATTAATTTTAACTAATTAATGAACAAAAACATTTTTTACCTAAAAAACGTGTCTGACTTTTGTTTTCTTAAAAATCAGTCAATAAAAAGAATAAAATCAGTAATAAAAATCTTAGTCAGATAAGAAGCATGTATTATGTAATGTCAAATATTTTGTATTAAAATCTTAATTTCAAAAGAGATTAGAATGTTAATAATATTTTCACTTTCCTTATTTCATTTTGTTTTTCAAATTGGTTTTATTTTAAATTAATCTAAGATAAAATATTTTCTAATGATCAAATTTGTTTTATTTCAAAACGCAATCAGTGTTAAGTCTTGATGTTATTCTTATTTAATTGTTACTCATAAATTCAAATAGTTTGAAGTACGACTACTAATTTGAAAAGAGATTAAAAAGTCAATGACATATTTAGCTCTTCAAGTCTTTTTTTTTTTTTTTTTAATTTTCAAATAATTTTTATTTTCCTTTAACATAAAGCAAACTATTTTCTTATCGTTAGTTTTGTTTTACTTTTAAAAAATACATTCCTAATTAAATACTTAATTCGGTGTATTTTCTTCAATAGCTTTATTATTCACTGTTCAAAACATGTTAAATGTTGTTGTTTTTATTTCCAGTGGCAAAGGCTATACAAAACAATCGGGAAACTACAGAATGCTGAAAAGAAAATGCAATTTTTTTTAAATATTACATTCATTAAAGAGTTCAACAAAGTTGAGTCGAAGTCATTGCCAGATCAAGAGTTCTCTGTAATATAGTGAAAAAAAGTAGCTTGCCAATTTGTTAAATGTATAAATAAATGGGGAAAAAAGAACTCGCACGTTCTGCTATGCAGTTCAACTCTTCCTATTAAAATTATGGAATAGATGCATCATCTCACTTCAACCAGTGATCGTTCCTTCGACCAAAAGCCTTTGAATCTAATTGCACGTTTTTCTCAGATAATGATATATGCTTAAACTATACACAACAAACATATTATATGTCTTAACAGTCAAAGGTGAAAAGACAAAGCAGTAAAAATGACTGAAAATCAAATTCGAATACAAATTAGGCCTACAATGAAAATTTTTCCTTTGATGACATCATATATTCTATAGTTGCGAAGCTCCAGAATTCAGCAATTCCTTCAATAACTGCCAGAACTTAATCATTTGCATAATGGATTGAAAGGTATTGCGTAAAACTTTTGTTGAAAATCAAATAACTCTCTTCTTGGTGCATTTGTTTTCGTCTTAGAGTGTAATTAAATAACCAAAACCCCAATCAGAATATTGTTTATTCGCAATGCTCTGCGTTCCTCGACTTATATAACCCAGTAGTAATTTGTAGAATTAGAATTCAGAACAGCTTAGACTCGAATATGTTCTCAGTCTCCATTGTTTTCAGAGACGAATAGATTCGATAGTAACTATGAAAGTGTTTCGCACAGATAATCATATTGCCTTGCAGGAATGTTTCTGGTTTTTTTTCTTAATATAGTTTTCTAATATAGGCAATTGTGGGAAAGTATCTTGTTTATTTATTTTGGGCGAATTATTGCGCAAAAGTTTACTAATATTAAAGCATAAGGGAAAATCAACAGAGCTTGATTTGTTTCTCTGTCTCTCTCTGCTGGCTAATTACTTTGAATTCAATATTACTGAAAAAAAAAAAAAAAAAAAAAATATAATGCCCTAAACCGAAAGTCGTAAACTATAAGTTACAAAGATGTCTCAAAAATTTAACTACCCTGATATTCAGAATAGAATTTATTAAAAAATTAAGCGTCGACACAAACTGTAGTCTTTATAAATTCTTTCTCTACTAGACAACCCATATGAACTATTTCTGGTAAAGAGAAAAAAAAACATAAAAATTCATCCCTCAAAGTAATTTTTCGGAGAGCGCTTTTTTAAGCTGAATTCCAAAAAATCATCAGCAGACACAGATAGATAGACATCATCAGAATACAGATTGATGCTTTTGATTATATGGCGTTTCTCTATTTGGGTTAATTACCTAATGGAATTTTTTAAGGATGAGAATGATTCGATCCTCTGTGTCTTATTCAAATGCTATATGGGTTCAAAAATATGTAAAATGCTAAATTTAGAGAATAAAATAACAAAAACAGTTCGTGAAATTGTCACAAGAAAAATTATTACAAAATTTGTTTTTATTTAAATATTAAAATCTCGCTTTTTTTAATCTTTAAATTTAGAGTTTTATCACCCATGAAATATATGAATATTATTTTGAGAAGATAGGTATTTCGTGTCCTTAGTCTATTGCAGTTCCGAACATTTCTCTGAATTCTATCATTTTCTTTTTGTTACTCTCACGAACTATTTTTAGTCCCCTTTTTATGATTGCTGTCAAGGCGTTCTATTCTTCTAAAGCTAATACTGTAAACTAAATATCTGCGTTCAAAATTCGTTGATTTTCAAGAGATTTACAATTTTTTTTTTTTTTTCAAATTATTCAACTTATGAAAAAAACATATTTAACTTTTTACAACATATAAATATGGGCAATCTGTTCATCAACCCAGCTGAATTTTATTCTTTCTTTTATGAAATTATTTGTGGGTAATTGGTTGCCAAGTTAAAGTTCATTGAAGCTAACGAAGATGTTCTACCCCAAACAAAACTTAACGTAATTATTTCAATTTCTATCGACATTGAAACCCATCGATGAAGAACGCGTAAAGTCAAAGACTGGAGACAATGCCCTGGGATTACGAACAAAGAAGAGAATAAATATTTTTGATCCAGCGCACTAATTGTGAATCAACAAAGAGGGATTAACGAGTTTCCTCTGAACTGTTAAGAACTCAATTAAAGGAAGACGTAGCATCACAATAACAACAATGAAACTTCGTAATTGGATGTGAATTGGTGCTTCTTAGCACCAGCTGAACTTGATTTTTTCTCTCTTTATTTGGTCCTTATCTATTTTCTTATTAGATTTTGCAAGTTTGAATGATACATAATTAGTAATATTGATGCAACAAAAAAAAAAATGCTTTAAATATTTTAAGACAGCATTTCGCTTTTTATTTGGCTTTTTAACATAATATTATGTAACGCTGAGTTAGTTGTAATATCCAATAAATAAATGCACCTATCTAAATCAGCAATTATTTTCCCATCTGAGAACTCAACAGAATGTCCTTCGACCTCTAATGAGTTCTAACTTGACATCACTGAAATAGCAGATAATGATTATGAGTTAATGGAATCATTAATACAGGGACGTCTGATTCGAGATGCACCTCGAGTAATCAGATTTATGCATTCGCTGTGTCACTCTGGAGCCAATAGAATCTTTAAATTCTTCTGCTCATCCAATACCATCCGCTACAGACATGTGGCATATACGGCGGTCGTTTCTCTGTAATGAACCGTGTGCTGCGAAACCTTTGTTTTCTACTTTCGCGGCTACTGTAGCCAATAATAAAGCTAAGAGGATACATCAATGCTAAAATTTTTCTGCAATATCGCGACAAGCCAAAACAATTTGCGCGACCTGCCCGGGGATCTCACATAAAGATGATCGGCGCTGCCACAGCAACCCCAACCCCGAGATCTCGAAGAACCCGGTCCCAACGGCGTGTACCTATGCCGACCGTGCAACGTAATGCTGCACTCCTCCGCGGGACAGACCAAAAGCAATTTATTTAAAAACCAAGGCAAGTTACAAGATGCATTAACATGGTATTACAAAACCAGAAACAAAGTCGATACTATTATACATGAAGACAAGTAATGATCAGGACCAAGCAATATCGCTACAAGAAAATCAACTTTCTCATAATCTTATTATCATTTTCATTGCTGATTTGACCGACCAAACTCAACAGGTAGGGAACTCTATACCACAAAATGACATAAGACACATTGCATACTTATTTGCATGCTTGAATTCAAAATTGAGGATTCTACGACCATTATTAATGAACCACCATTTTTCTATTTGAAATGGCTTTTTTATGCCTACTTAAAGCTGTAACCTTGAAACTTAAATGAAATAAATTTCTTACCTGGACAAATGGTCTCCCAAAATTTCATTTCTCTAAATTATTTTCTTCTTGGTGTTGGAATTTCATTTTCCACCAGTGAAATTTCTGTCACCATTTTTCGTGTAATTACTCCCCAAGAAGAAAAGGAAATATTCTGGTATTGTATTACACGTATTCAAGCAATTCTATATCAAATCCTTTTTAGTTGTTTTTTATTTTAATGAATAATCTTTGCAATTCTAATTTTTCTTATAGAGGAAGCTTAAGCATTTTTTTATTTTGTTATTGTTGTTGACCATCCGTTGTTCCATTGTGGGACACGAATTGCCAACCAATTGACAATAAGAGCAGGATACTGCCTTCGAGAAGGAGTTTTGAAACCAACATCCTGCATTTGCATGTCATATGGAGATGGCAACGGCAACCAGCTCGTAGCTCCCACAAGCAGCCTGACTATCGATATGAGAAGCATTACACATAGTTAGGATTGCAATACCGGGATACCGAATACCGGTATTTTTGAGCCATTTGTACAATTTTGTAATACCGGTATTCACAAGTTTAAATACCGGTTTTTTCGGTATTTACTTAAAATTTAAAATTCTTATCTGTGAAAGAATTCTTATGTGTGGAATTCGTAATCTGAGAAAACAAGGTTGTAGTTGTGAAGAAAGTGTGTAATATTTCGATATTTTTTTTTTTAAATTGTTGAGTTTGTTATTCGCATTGTATTTGTATATCATACTTTAAAAATCAAAATATTTTTCAGATTTATTACATATACACTCATAAATAATACCTCATAATAATGAATAAGAATAACTTTAAAGAACTTGATAATACTTCGGTTTGGTTTCATTATATGATGAAAAGAATATGATGTCACAATGTAAAAAAATGGTTCAAGAGTTATTAAAGTGAATGGAGGAAGTACAATCGGACTCCATACACATTTAAAAAAACGAAACATGACACGAATTTGCTAACGTGGAAAGAATCTAATTGCGATGAATATACAAACTTACAGTTCTAAGTCCAAGCCATCAGGGATTTTAGATAATTTCGAAAAAAAAAGATGATTTGGATGAAATTATAAGTAAAATGACAGCACCAATGACATTTCTACTACTGGTATTAAAACCGGTATCCCCGGTATTAAGATAAAAAAAATACCGAAAACCGGTATTGAACTTTTGGTCCGATATTGCAATCTCTACACATAGTGTCACAATCACCATCGAATGTCCTCATTCCGTTAAACAGTGTCTGTAACAGATACTGCCAAAGAACCTAACCCCTTTTGGACATTATCTTCAAACGTAAGAAGTTGTGTGTAACCATAGGTTACGGATCACATAAACAGCCTCTTTTACATTGCGATTTGAAAAATTCATGAATTTGTTATAAGCAATGGACCTTTTTGAAATTGACAGAATGACGGACAATGTATTGTGACAAAAAAGATCGAAATTAATTGTGGCTAACGGAAGCTGGATTAGAACGCACAATTTACGAATTTTAATTTATTAATACAAATGCAGTCAGTAGGTAGTATATATATTTCTATATATATTTCTTGAGTATAGAATCACATGCGTTCTTTTTACTATAAAATGTTTAGAAAAGTAGAAAATTCCATCTTAACATAAAAATTTCAAGAATAGGTTTTGAATATCATGCAAATCCTTGTATAAAATAACAAGAATTTTTTAATATAGACGCCATTTTTAACTATATCTTCCATTTCATTTCATCTGCTTTTTTCATATGTCGTAATAATCATCTGCTTTTGTGAGTTTAAAAATCATCTGCATACACATTTTTAAATTTAGAAAATTTTAAAATGATTTATTGTTTAAATATTAAATTCTACTTTTTGCCTCACTTTTATCTATTATAATATGAACTAAAAATATTTATCTATGTACTATTCGTTTCAGGAATTTAAACATTAGTTTTTTGGGAATTAATTTGAATTTCTTAAACATCGAATGCAGAAAGTAAAAACATCAAATATTTTCTGAATTTAGAGCGAATGTATACCATAGAATAATGCATTGTATGTAAATATATAACGCAAAAAATTATATTCAATAATATCATTGCTGAAAGGTTTAATTTATTTTATTCTGCCGTATATCTTCTTGAATTGTTGATAAAATTCCACAAAAACTACATCAAGAATTCTAGACATTACAATTGAAAAGACTAACATAGTTTCTTCCCAGACATTTCTGTGAGAGATTGACAGTACTTCATATTATTATCATATTTAAAACTAAGAATTTTTAAATTTTATTCCAGAAATACCAATGGAAGCTCATAGATGTCTTACCAAACATCGATATTTCGCTCTAATTCTTGATGGCAAAACCGCTTTTTTACTTGATCAAAGTTGCATTAATGAAAACGTCTATGAACTTTTATAATCATTACTAAAAGGTTTATATATAAATACAGAATGTCAAAATACGATAATCTACAATAGGCATATAGTTAGATAGTAAATGCATATAGTTGAGAGATAAATTAGAATTTAGTAAAATCTTAAGCAAGTAATCTAGTTTAAAATATTTATGTTATTATTATGTAGACGTATAGTTAGATTAAGCTGCTCATTAAATTTTAGGTACATTTTGATTATTTGTTCATAAAGAACGTTTTCGGTTCAGTAAATGCAATTTAGCTCTCGTTAGGTGGAAAGCATATTTGAGATATGAGTTATAACGATATTTTAATGATAGTTAGATATGTTTATATAAATTATTCTTAGCTGAGTTTGTTAACTTATACAAATATTCTTATAAATGATGTATCATAATTTTTAGTATTATATAGTTAAGATATAGTTAAAAAAAAAAGTTAGGTTGTCCAAAGTCTAGTAGATCCCAGACTAAGACACTGTGATTACTTTTTTCGATTCTAGCTTTCAAGTAGTCTGCCCATTTAATACCTTGCATCATAGTCTCCCTTTAAAATTCATTGAATTTCTATTTATCAGAGAATGTGTTATTACAAAGTTACAGATTTTTACAGGTTACATATAAGTCAGTTTTTCAATAATTTTGTATAAACTCATGTTTGTGAAAATTGCAAACACTATGAAGGAATCGCGAATGAAATTTAATACACAGTTGAGTGGTAGTAGTACAAATAAATGATTAAATGTTCAAAGCAAACAAACAATAACAAGAGATCGGAATCAGTATTTTGTGTAGCCACCACGCGCCGCAATAAGTGCTGCTACACGACGGGGCATGAGTCAAACAAATTTTGAATGTCTGCCTGAGGAAGAGCATTCCATATTGTTTGTATGTGCACCCAAAGTTCGTCTGCCGAAGCAACGAGCGAGCGAGCAGAGCGAGACGCCCACTAACGAAATCCCACACATTTTCAATCGGCGACATACCGGGAATACGCAAGCCAAGGAAGAAGCTGTACCTGCCGCGTTGAAAGAAAGGATTGAACAGTCCTAGCGATATGAAGAGGGCGGGCATTGTCCTGTTGAAAGGCACAGCGCCTGGCAAGCTTTGAAGTAAGGGAACAACTTGGGGCTGTAGAACTTCACTGATGTCCTGATTGCTGTTCAGATTGCCCACAATTCTTAGCAATTGAGATCATCCATCATATGCTATGGGCACCATAACTTCGGGTGTTCGTCCACTGTGGCGTTCGATAATGCACCCGGAAGGTGGCGTTCACCGGCATAGCGTCTGACACGAATGCGGCCATCATGGTACCACAAATTAAAGCGGATTCGTCAGAAAACACGACATGCTGCCAATCAGCACGCCAGTCTCTAAACTGAGCGACCCATTGTAGCCGCAGTCGGCGATGGTTTTTACCGTGAGAGGGATCCTGTATAAGGAGTCCTTGCGCACAGTCCACGCAGCAGCAGACGTCTACGAATTGATGAAGCACACAATGAAACACCTGTAGCTATTGACCACTGTGCTGCAATTGTCTAGAGGAAGCTGTATGGTCCGCCAGCGCCATGCGGACCAGGTGTCTATCATCGCGAGCTGACGTCACATTTCGGGGTCCACTCCCGGTTTCCGAGTTATCCGACACTGCTTCCAAAGACGCATCCACTGTGCTGCTGTTACGCTGCACACGAGGCAGCTACTGCACGACAAGACAATCCAGCTTCACGTAGGCCGATGATTTCCTCGTTCAAACTCCTGTAAGTTGTTCAAATCTTCGCTCTCTTTCGTCGAAGAGGCATAAGTAACGATTGAGCTATCGTTTACCACTGGCAGATAACCACCGATAACCCATACCGTCTCTACAGCTGTCATTATTTATTCGATCCATCCGCCGTTCAGAGGCGCTGCTCCAGCATAGGCATGCGCTACGGATTTTGGGAAATTTAATCATTTTGCATATCATGCGCTAATTTGCATTCCTGAAAATTTCGGCTCACTCGCGTAAGTCCTTCATGATGTTGCATGTTTTTCACAAAATAAGCGAGTATAGCAAAGCTTAAACTAATTATTGGAAGAAATATCCAATAATTATAACATTCATCTTTTGTAACAAATTAATGTTGTCACTATCAATAAAACAATCATAATCATAATCCAATTCTTCAGCACTAGCATCTGATACTTCAGGGACTGGCAATGTTATCAATTTTGTTTAAAATCTTTAAAGTCCTGCAGATTATATTTTCTAAAACGAAATTTTTTTTTTTATCCAACGGATAACTTGTTGATAATTTTAAAATAAGTTAAATGCCTAAAAACATTTGAGAACAAATACATAAATAAATCAACCATTAATAGAATCACAACCACCTGGATACAATATATCCATTGTAATAGACTCGTGATAAAGCTCCCATTTTGTCTAATTTACAACCAGTAATAAATAAAAACTACTTCCAATGTTGTAAAATAAAATAAAATGCTTTAAAACACTATAATTTTTTTAAAATAAAACTACTTCCAATTTAAACCTTTACAAAGATTGTATAAAGTAAATCATTGGCACATTAAAAGGAATTATTCATATAAATCAAAACAAACGAATATACTCACCTTTTGTAACCGGGAGCATGACGCCATTTTAAAAAAAGCAAACTGTAAAAATTTGTAGACTTTTTAGCAAAACTAAGAAACAAGAAAATTTTAAAGGATTAGTTTTTCATCTATCCATGGAACAAGTTTCAACTCTATGTAATCAGAGAATTAAACAAAAATAAAGATTTTAAAATGTATGTCCATTGTAATGGACGTGCCCAGTTTCCAAAGTTTAATACAAAAAATTGTTTTGATTAAACATTAACTTTTTACGTTTATTTCAGTTTTAACTTTTATAATTTATTTTTCACAAATTTCAAAAATTATTTTCTTTAAAAGTATTTTTAAATAAAATTATAAACTTTAATCTTTTAAAATGAATGTAGTTATAAAATATAGTTTTTTATATATAAATATAAGTTATAAATCAAACGATAAATAAAGTAAAAAATCAGTCTAAAAATATAAAAGTTACCCTTATAAACTCAAACAAACCTTCACAAACTAACAATATAAAAATGAGGTATTTTTTAAGTTAGACAAATAAAGTTTATATTTAGAAACATTATTTTTTATTACTGAGAATATCTTTCATTTTTGTAAATAGTTTAAGTATGAATTATATTATTACTCCCTTTGCTGTTGAATCTGCGCGAGTATTTTATGAAGTTCTGTCTGTATTGATAAGCAAAGAATAGATATTTTTATTGATTCAATCCATATTATTAATACGCTTTTATTAGCTTCACCTGTATGTTTGTATGTTTGTATGTATGTATGTAACTGACTTTTTCCCTGGAGATCTGTTTCTCCTCATATACACTATTTAAGCTGCAAAGAAACATTTACAGGCATCTTTCAGAAAGAAAACAGTTGATTCTTTTTTTAATACGCTTTTATATTAGTTTCACCTGTATGTTTGTTTGTTTGTTTGTAACTGACACTTTGGGCTCGATTTTTGCTCTACTTTAAACGATCAGATTTTAATTTAAAAGTTGTCGTCGACTCTTATCAAGGACCGACGACACTAAAATAGTTTGATAAGTTTATTATCTCATCATGATTAAGATCGCCAGGATTAGAGATTTTATTTTAACTTATGAACAGCAATTTTAACCCATGTAGAATGAAAAGTATTCAGTAAAGACATTCAAACCTACGTGGACAGTGGCACAACGGACTATTCGCATTTAGCCTTTGTCTTACTCACAATTACATTATTGTAAGAACTATAGTTCCACTCCTCCGTACCTGACCTCATTTAAATATTATAGTTTAAGAACACTAAAAACATGCTTTTAGAGTTAATCAAACTAAAAAGTAAAAAATAAATTAATAGTTTAAAAAAACTAAAAAAACACGCTTAGAGTTAATCAAACTAAAAAGTAAAAAATAAATTAATAGTTTAAAAAACTAAAAACACGCTTTTAGAGTTAATCAAACTAAAAGTAAAAAATTATTAACATAAGAATAAAATGACTGACGAGAAAATGAATGCAGTCACTGTTCTAAAAGCGTGGTGCTTTATATGACATTTTAAAAACTAACTCTGCATTTCGAATGAAAAACAAGTGAAAATTATAACGATTGATATCGAGCATCTCACGCTTTTAAACAGTGACATTCATTTTCTCGTCAGTCATTTTATTCTTATGTTAATAATTTTTTTTACTTTTTAGTTTGATTAACTCTTGAAAGTGTGTTTTAGTTTTTTAAAACGATTAATTTATTTATCAAAACAAGTTTGCTATTTCTGTCTTCAAATTTAAAGGAATTGAATTGCTTATAAAACAAATCGATATTAATTCACTATTACTACTAGATCCAAAGAAATTACTGCTCCTTGGGCAATGTACCCTTTTACTACAAAAGAGAAATGAAGTTTACCAATAATTAGGATCCAAAAGCAATACTCATTTCTAATTTATGAAATAACACGTAAACAATTCCATTGAGTATGCATTTTTTTAATTATTTTTACCTGACATCTTATTTGTAATTATATTGCTGTTTGTAAATGAAAACTTTTCTGATGCTGTTTTAATTCGCAAAAATATGTTTTACAATAATTAATTATTCCTCTTTCGTTCATTAGATTTTTCAATATATATTGAATCAAATAAATTATCGCAAAACTTATTTCGTGAATATAAATATTACCACATTAATTAGTTGATATTTATACCATTATGTTTAAAGTTAATCATCATTAAGAGGTCTTAAAGATTCTGCAAGAATTTTAAATTATTAAAGCAATTATGTCCATGTTAGAGTAGTATTTTACATTTTTTAATTTTTTCTTTTTTGATAGATTTCTGCAGACAAATCGCATACTCCTATTTTATCTTTATTTCTGAGGATATTTATTTCATATATGATATCCATTTGTAATTATTTCTTTCTTTTAAGGGGTGTATTTAATGTACTATTTATTTTTTCTGTACATTATTGTCTGAAAAATGTTAGTCGAAAAGTCGATTTACAGTTCTTTGTAAATCTGCAATTAATTTTAATTAAGTAGTAGACTTGTAACAAATTAATCTAATTTACCTTATAAAATTTTTTTATTTCGTAAAATCCTCTCCGAACTGATAATTGTATTAAGCGTAATAAAATATCATCATTGGCTATCTTGGCGACTTTAGCAATAGAATAATGAGGTACTCTGGGGCGATGCTGATTTCTTCTTTTTTAAAACTTTTAATTACAATTAGTAAGATCAATTGCATGGTTTTTAAAGTCTAAAACCGAAATTTTCATATAATTATATTTATTAATAGTATTCATTATAAATTGATTGCAACTTTAACATGCAGCATTTTTGCATAGCCTACTCTAGAATAAGTATCGTGACATTGGTTACAAAGAGACCCCTTTTATTATTTTTACACTCATGTCCATAAATTAAGGATAGTGAAGTTCAGGCAAAGAAAAAGAGACAGAAGCAAAACAAATTTGACTTATTTGGGTTTCAATTTTATTAAACAAAAGGTGAAAAAGAGCAAAAAGATGCTATATGTTTGACATAATTAATAAAAATTGCGATTTTTACTCCCTGAGCACATTTCAAAAAGGACCTATTTACAAAAAACAGTATGACATGCATTAGTATGATGGTTAATATGGAGTATGTCCCGACGATGCTATACAGGCCTTACAACGCCTAGGCATGCTGAGTATCAAATTATCAATCTGATCTTGGGGAATATTACACCACTCATCAAGCAATGCCCTCCAAAGTTCCGGTTGACAGGTGGGAGGGGGTTGACGGGCTGCACTGTCGTCCAAGCATATCCCACACATGCTCTATTGGATTCAAGTCCGGTGAGTATGCTGGCCAATCCATACGGGTGATATCCTTTCAATTGAAGGCATTCGTCTGCAATGTTTGCACGGTGAGTGACGGGCGTTGTCATCCATAAACAGAAATTCAGCACCCATGGCGCCCCGGGAAACAAACGTACATGTTGTTCCAGAATGACATCCGATAGATGTGGCCTCGTCATCGTTACATTCTGAACATGCAGGTCAGTTCTGAACCAAGAATAATTCCTCCCCAAACGAGTCATCCTGCACCACCGTAACGGTGTCGTTCAATGGTGTTCTCTAGATGGTAACGGGTACCTGGCGCTCTCCATATGAAAGTCCAGCGAGAATCAGACTGCAAACCAAACCTAGACTCGTCGGAAAACATCACACCGGACCACTGTTGCGGTGTCCATACAATGCATGCCTTTACTCCAGGTTAATCGCAGTCGAGAGTGAGTTGCGGTAAGTGGAACACATCTGACAAGCCTACGAGCATATAGGACCAATGTGCCCTAAGCGTCTGTGTACACGGTCTGCCTCTCGGCGATTCCAAGTTCCTCGATACTTCCAGCTGGGCACGTCCCCATTCCAGTCGTCCGGATAATCCTCCCACGTAAAAACCCAATCATCCAACGTTCCTTTGTGCCTTAACTATGCGGTTATTGCACTGAAAGGCTTTTTAAAGCGCTTGTGAACAATTTTACTTCTTTGCCACCATTCTCTTTATATATACCCCTCTACACTCGTCATTGTGGACGTACTATTCGCGCCATCTGGTGGTTTCCGTAATTTGCATACACTTTTCAATATGTGTGTGATAATTCTACAGGTGAAATTTTTATTTTAGAGTTCAATTTCGGTGTGATTCTGAATTATCCTTAATTTATGGACATGAGTGTATATCAACTTATTATTATTCATTTATTTCCGTTCATTGGTTTATTTAATATGCGATTTTTTAAATAATATCGCTGCCAATGCTGCTTTAATTTTTTTCTTTCGTTAATGATACGGATTTCAATGGCCCTACTTTTGTTTATCGATTTATTTTTATTATTTATTATTTTATATTCCCAGTTTGTATTTATTTATTTCATATTTCATATTTATTTGTAATTATTTCGCTCTTTCATAAGCCGTATATATTGTATTTAATGGTCTATTTATTTTTTTCTGCACTTTATAGTCTGAAAAAATGTTATAATGGATACTTTTAAAGCAAGGTTAATCTAATTTGGCTGGATATAAAATGTTTTTATTCCCAAAAAGCCACCGAATTTTCTTAATTGTACGAAACGCACAAAATATCATCACGCTGTCTTGCCGACTTTAGCAATAATAGATTAGCAGTACTTGGCGATCCTGGATATTTCTTTGACGTAACAAGAAATTACACAAAAATGAGGGAAAATGAAAGAAATACACTGTAGCTGAGAACAGATAGGTGAAAATTAAATGAAAATTAAAAGAAATTTAAAAGTAAAGTGCAAACTTATTTAATATTTAAGTGAAAATTGTTCACATATGAATATTAACTTTTTGTTACATTTTATTTTTTAAATTTACTAATATTTTAACTATAAATGAGAAAATTTAATTTCCTCAATAAATATGTTGAAAATCATGTTTTATTAAACTAAATTATCCAAAGCATTTTTATATTAAAATTTGTTTTATTATATAGAATTCTGTTTATATTTTTGGCTATAATTATCAATGTCTTTTAATTT